>WAAF01011637.1:37756-104127 GCA_013400475.1 Tricholaema leucomelas
CCCTCCCCCCTGCTCCCCCATCCCTTCCTTGTTTGGCTCCCCCTCACCCTTCCTCACCCCCTCTCCAGTGCCCCCCCCACTGCCCCCCACCTTGTTGTAGTAGTGAAGCTGGACACGGTGCCACTGCCCATCGCTGACGCCACCGGGCACAAAGGGGGACACAGTGGTGGTGGTCTCACCTGTGGGCATCGGCAGTGGGCAGTGGGGCATGGCCCAGGCAGGGGGTACAGGGATGGAGTGGAGGGGCAGAAGAGTTGGGGTGCCAGGGCTACGGTGCCACGGGTGCAGGGCCAAGGGTGGGATGCCCAGGACAGACAGCCAGGGATGTAACGTGTGGGATGTAGTGCCAGGCAGTGCCCAAGAAGCAATGCCCAGCATGTCACCAGCAGGATGCAGTGCCAGGGGTGTGATGCCCAGGGTGCAAGGCCCAGCATGTCACCAGCAGGATGCAGTGCCAGGGGTGTGATGCCCAGGGTGCAATGCCCAGGTGTGTGGTGCTGCAGTGCCCGGGGGTGCTCGGTGGGCACGGTGCCCGTACCTGCTGAGAAGGTGAGCTGGACCTGCTCGCCCACGATCTCCAGTGCCACGAAGTCGTGCCGCTCGTTGAAGCGCCCATTGTAGAGCAGGAGCCCATCCCGCTCCTTGGTGGCAAACCTGGCACACAGACAAGTGCCAGGCCCTGCCCGTCAGCCCCTGCCCCTCAAACCTCCCCCTTCACCCCACAGCTCCCTGCTCCACCTCGTGCCCCCTCACCTCATGGCCACCTGGAACCCATCGCCCCCCCCCGTCCCACTGCTCCCACAGGTGCCCGCTGTGCCAAGAGGTCATCACCACTCCGCTGGGTGCCACACTGTCCCCTGTCCCATTGTTCTGCTACATCCTGCTGCCCCATCGCCTGGCACCTGCCACCCTATGTCCCATCACCCTAGATGATGCCAAAGGAGCAGCCATCACCCCACATCCCACCTGATGCCCACAGCATGCCCACCACCAATGATGCCCAGGGGACACCCAGCACCTCACACCCCATTGCTTTGGATGATGCCCATGGAACAACCCTCACTCCATCCCCAATCTGATGCCCATGGGATGCCTGTGGGGCACTCATCACCCCACACCCCATCAGCCCAGATGATGCCCACGGAACAACCCTCACTCCACCCCCCATCTGATGCCCATGAGATGCCCACGGGGCACCCATCACCCCAGATGATGCCCACGGAACAACCCTCACTCACACCCACGGGATGCCTATCACCTTAACACCCCACACGGCACCCACGGGGTACCCACACCCCATTGCCCAGGTGGGCACCCCCCACGCCCTGCTGCCCACTGCCCAGCCCGGGGCTCACGTCAGGGCGAGGGTGAAGTGGAAGCGCTGGCGCAGGCCGCGGAAGGTGAGGAAGGAGCGGGGGGGGAAGCTGCGAGTGCTCATGGTGCAGAAAGGCTTCTCGTAGTGCCCGGGCGGGCACTGGCACCGGAACCCCCCCACCAGCAGGTTCAGGCAGGTGCCGCCGTTGCGGCAAACCCCTGGGGCACAGCGACCTCCCCTGGCACTCAGCTCGCAGTGTTCGCCTGTGCGAGGTTCGGTTTGTACCCAGTGCCATGCACAGGGCACGCAGCACCCCCGCCCTGGGGGCTGGGGGCACTGGAGAGGCTCTATCACATCTGCCCCCCTTCCTCTTAGCTCCAGAGCCTTCATCCCCAGCTCCATCACCCTGGCAACCGCCTCCCATCACCATGGCAACCCCTCAGCATCTCCTCCCCCACACGCTGGCACCCTTCTACCTGGGTGTCCCCTGTCGGGGGCTGGCAGTGCCAAGGGGACCCTCATGGCTGGGGGTGCTGTCCCCAGTGTCCCAGTGACTGTGGTGTATTCCCCCCCGGTCCCCGGCCAGCTGTGGTGGGGATCAGATGCTGGGGCCACTGCGGTGGGGCCAGGGTGCCCCTACCCCAGGTGTCCCCAGGGTGTCCCCAAGGCTCTGTCCCTCAGCAGGGGCCCTGCACCCCCACTCCTGACCTCCTGCAGGGACTTGGGGGAGGGAAGAAGGTGAAGGTGGCAGAGAGGAGGAAGATAAAGGTGATGGAGACAAACAGGAGGAGATGAAGAGATGGGGATAGAGGAGAGATGGAGGAAGGGTGCAGAAGGGATGGAAGAGGAGTGGAGGAGGGATGGAGAAAGGGAAGAGGATGGATGGAGGAAGGGTGGAGAAGGGATGGAAGAGAACTGGAGGAGGGATGGAGGAAGGGTGGAGGAGGGATGGCCAACAGAGGACAGCTGATGGAGGGGCAGCTGAGGAGGGATGGCAGAGGGCTGAAGGGATGACCAAGAGGGATGGTGAAAGGCCAGCAGAAGAAGGGGTAGAAGGGAAGGCTGCTGAGGAAGGGGGTGAAGGCTGCTGAGGAAGGGGGTGAAGGCTGCTGGGGATGGGGGACTGGAGTGGAACAAAGGGGTAGTGGGGATGGGGGATGGAGGCTCAGTGGAAAGCAGAGATGGAGGAGGGCTGAAGGGCAGTAGGGGGAAGGGATGGTGAGGACGGATGGGAGATGAGCTGAGGAAGGGGTGGAGGGTGGAGGAAGGATGAAGGAGAGTTGGAGGAAGGGAGGAAGAAGGGATGGGGAGGAAGGGTGATGGAGAGCCAGAGGAGGAAGAGGTAGAGCTGAGGAAGGGGAACTGGCTGGAGGGGTGATGGGAATGGGTGAGCAGTGGAAGTGGTGAATGTGTGGATGATGGAAGGCCAAGGAGGAGATGGGTGAAGGGGTGATGGAGATGGACACCGAGAGGATGGGATGGAGGGATGGAGGGATGGATGGAGATGGATGGGTGGATAGAGAGAGGGATGGATGGAGAGATGGGTGGATGGAGGGATGGGTGGGTGGACAGATGGCTGCTGAAGTGCTAAAGAGGAGCTGGCTGAAACCACACCAAGGCTGAACCCCAAGAGGCTGCCAGCACCGCGGGGGTGCTGGCAGGCACTCGGTGCCCTCCGCTGTGAGCCCTCACCGGTGAAGTCCTCGTGGCACTCGCAGGTGTAGCCTCCCTCACGGCTGCGGCAGTGGCCGTGGCTGCCGCAGGGGCTGGAGTAGCAGAGGTCGATCTCGGTCTCGCAGTAGTCGCCGGTGAAGCCGGGCGGGCAGCGGCAGCGCAGGCCGGTGACAGGGTGGATGGGACGGAAGAGGATGGTGTCGGAGGCCAGGAAGGGAGCGGAGCTGTCGAACTGCAGCACCGAGACGCAGCGCAGGTAGTTCTCGCACGGCTCCCGCAGGCAGATGTTGTCGTCGAAGGGCAGGACGCGCTGGGCAGAGATGGTGGCCAGCAGGGAGCGGTTGAGGTAGAGCCTCTCCTGCAGCTCCTCGGAGGAGAAGAAGCGAGCGCCGTGCCCCGAGGAGGGCAGCAGCACCGACAGGCTGACGTTGAGGATGCGGGCGGCCGTCCCCACGTCGGTGTCCGTCTGGATGTTGAAGAGGACGACGCGGTGGCGAGGGGTGGCCAGGACGGTGGCAACCCCCTCCAGGAAGCGGCTCAGGAGCGGCGAGAGGAAGCGCTCCTGGGACATGTCGGCCAGGCGCAAGGTGATGCTGTTGCTCAGCATCTCGTCCGTGATCACTGTCACCCGCAGCGTGCACTGCGCCGTCGCACTGTGCACCCCGTCTGTGGGCGGAGTGGGACAGCAGGGGGTCAGGAACAGCAGTGGCCACCACGGGTGGTGGGGAGGGGGCACCCATCCTGGTGGCCACCATGGGATGGGGATGGTGGTGGGGAGAGGGCACCCATCCTGGTGGCCACCACAGGAGGGGAGGGGTGGGATGGGCAGAGTGGTGGCTATGGGGTGCCCACCCTGCTCGGCCACAGGACCTGCTCTGGGGCACCCATCCTGCTTGGTCACCATGTGATGGCCACCACATGATGGGGTCGGTGGTGACAGTGAGACCACAACGGAGCTGGCTGTGGGGCTGGGCACAGCACCCAGTCTGAGGCACCCATCCTGATGCCCACCGTGGGATGGGGATGGTGGGAGGGGGCACCAATGCCACTGGCTATGGGGCACCGACCCCACCTCACCCAGCAGCGCCTCGGGGCAAGCAGAGCGGTGGCTGGGGACAGCAAAGGCGGTGCCCAGCAGTGGGACGCTCACCTTCCTCCTCCTCCTCCTCCTCCCGGCCAGGACGAGGGGGCCGTGGGACAGATGGAGAGTGGGCGGTGGGCGGACAGATGGACGTGGCAGCGTGGGGTGGGGGGGCTGGGGGGGCAGGGAGAAGGGGATGAGGTGGGGGCTGGTGGCAGGGGGCCGGGGTTGCCCGGTGGCCGGTGGCTGGCGGGGGGGTTGCCATGGCTGCGGCCGCGGGGGCCCAGCTATGTCCCGAACCCTTTGTTCCCCTCATGGCTGCCCCCGCCCTGAAGGGGGGCACGGCCTGGGCATGGCGGTGGGGGGGGTTCCCTGCCCCCTCCCTTTGTGCTCTGGGCCCCCCCTTCTTTGTGCAGCTGGAGTGAGGACCCCCAGCAGTCCAAGGCGGGTCTTGAGGAGCGGGGGGTGAGGGAGGACATGTGGCTGGGGACAAGGGACGGCAGGACATGGCTGTGACTCACTTTCATCCCCCCCAGCCAGGGTGACTCCCCCCCAGCAGCCCCCACCCCAGCACCCAAACCAGGCTGAGCATCACCAGCACAGCTCCTCCTTGTCCCATTCCCACCAGTGGCCCCCACCAAACAGACACAGTGGTATGGGGACCCCCCCAGTAGAGAGGCCGTGGTGTTGGGGCTCTCCACGTTCACACACCCAGGCCGGTGCCCCCCTCCCACCAAAGCCAAGCATTTGGCCTTCTGGAAGCAGGTGCTGGGGTGTTGGGACCCCTCTAATTCTGCACTGGGCCCTGAGCCCCCCCCCCAGATTCACTCATTGTCCCCCCCCAACATACACATAAAGGGGAATGGGACCCCCATGCACATAGCAGGCTCTGCCCCCCCCCCCAAAATGCACATACAGGCTCTGTGCCCCCTCTAAACACATNATTTGCCGGGCCCTGCCCCCCCAACCACGCAGTGAGGTGCCAGAAGCCCCCCCGAATACACACATAGTGCCATGCCCCCCCCCAGACTCCTGCTACAAGGTTCTGACCCCCTCCAAACACGCATGGGGGATTGGACACCTCCAGGACACCCCAGGACTGGGTGTGGGGAAGGAAAAGGAGGTGTGTGGGGGACACCAACTGATGGGGTTGAGGGGACAGAGGGAGGGGCAGGGGGCACAGCATCCCTGTCACTCCCCCCTCAGATGCAGAGGATACAAACAAGATCAGGTGCAGGGACCCCAAAACCCACCTGGATGGGGTCAGAAGCCACCTGAAAGGGGGAAGGGTCCCCACAAAGGTTTCCTCAGCTCCAGGTTTTGGTCCTGTAACCTCCACCTTGAGCTGCCCCCGCGAGGTTGTTGGGGACACCAATTGATGGGGTTGGGGGGACTGAGGGAGAGGGAGGGGGCACAGCATCCCTGTCACCCCCACCTTAGACGCAGAGCATACAACTAAGATTGGGTGCTGAGACCCCCCAAACCCACCTAGATAGGGTCAGGAGCCACTTGAAAGGGGAAAGGATCCCCACAAAGGTTTCCTCAGCTCCAGGTTTTAGTCCTGTAACCCCCACCTCGAGCCACCCCCGCGAGGCTGTCGGTGGGGAGGGGGATGGAGGCAGAGATCTTACCTGAGACAGAGACCCTCATGACGGCCTCCAGCGGGCGGTTGTTGTCCAGAGCAGGGCTGAGGCGCAGGTCCCCGCTGCGGGGGTCCAGCAGCACCAGGTTGAGTTCATTGCCCTGCTCGAAGGCGTAGGTGAGGCTGTCGGAGACGTCAGGGTCGTGGGCAGGGATGCGGCCGATGACCCCCCCGGGGAAGCTGCCGGAGCGGTTGGTGATGTAGTTGTTGAAGAGGATCTCGAAGTTCTTCAGCTGGGGGCTGTTGTCGTTGGCGTCGCGCAGGCGCACGTGGACGGTGGCGCGGCTGACCAGGGGGGCCGAGGTGGCTTGGACCACCATGATGTACTCGGCCTTGGTCTCGTAGTCCAGGTCGGCCAAGGCGGTGAGCTCGCCGGAGAAGATGTCCAGCTGGAAGACCTCTGGGATGTTGCCCTCCACGATCTGGTACATGATCTGGGCGTTGGTGCCCTCGTCGGGGTCGGTGGCGGTGATCCTGGCCACCACCAGCCCAATGGGGCTGTTCTCCTCCACAAAGATGTCAAACTCGTCCCGCTCAAAGACCGGAGGGTTGTCGTTGACGTCCAGCACCGTCACTTGGATCTCCACCGGCGTCCTCTTGGCTGGGACCCCCTTGTCGACGGCGAAGGCGCGCAGGGCGTAGAGCGGCACGTTCTCCCGGTCCAGGCGGCGCAAGGTGCGGACGATGCCGGAGGTGGACTCGATGATGAAGTCTCCGTCCCCATCGTCGCCCCCTTGGAAGGTGTAGAAGACTCGGCCGTTGAGCCCCGAGTCGCGGTCGGTGGCGGAGACCTGGAGGACGCTGGTGAAGGCAGCCACGTCCTCGTAGACGGAGCCCTGGTAGGAGTCGTGGAGGAACTGGGGCGCGTTGTCGTTGACGTCGCTCACCAGGATCTCCAGGTAGGTGGTGTCGGACTTCTGGGGGATGCCGTTGTCCCGTGCTGTGATGGCCAGCGTGTAGGACACTTGGTCCTCATAGTCCAGCTCCATCTGCGTGGTGACCGCCCCCGTCTCGGCGGCGATGCGGAACTGGGGGATGCTGTCCTCCATCAGGTAGGTGATGCGGGCGTTCTCCCCCGTGTCCTCGTCCGTGGCGCTGATCACCACCACCGTGGTGCCCACCGGCCGGTCCTCGTTGACGTTGACAGTGTAGTGGGAGCTCTGGAACACTGGCCGGTGGGTGTTGGCGTCGGTGACGTTGACCACCACTTGGGCGGTGTCCTGGCGGGTGCCGTCGGAGGCGGCGATGGTGAGGAGATATTGGCGCTCCAGCTTGTAGTCCAGGGGCAGGGCAAGGGAGATGAGGCCCCCCCCACTCTGGCTGGTGATGGCGAAGCGGTTGCGGGTGTTGCCGCTGGAGATCTGGTAGGTGATGACGCTGTTGGCGTCGCGGTCGACGGCAGAGACGGTGAGGACGCTGCTGCCCACCGCCGCGTCCTCGTTCAGGCGGGCGCCGTACTCCCGCTGCGTGAACTCGGGGCTGTTGTCGTTAACGTCCAGGACGGTGACGCTGACGCTGGCTGAGGAGGCCATGGGAGGGTTGCCCTGGTCCTGTGCCTCCACCCCAAAGCTGTAGAAGTCAACCACCTCTCGGTCCAGCTCGGAGGCCACCACGATCCACCCGGTGCTGTTGTTGATGGCGAAGGGGAAGCCGGCGCCGGTCTCCAGCAGGGTGTAGACCAACCGCCCGTTGTCGCCCGAGTCAGCATCGATGGCTTGGACGTGGATGACAGAGTAGCCCACGGGGACGTTCTCCAGCACGGTGGCCTGGAAGGGGGTGCTGACGAAGATGGGGGCATTGTCGTTGACATCCAGCACCTGGACGGTGACCAGGCCGCTGATGTTGGAGAGGGGCGGGCGGCCGCCGTCCTGCGCCCGGATCCTCAGGGTGAACTCCTTGGTGACCTCGTAGTCCAAGGGGCTGACCACATCCAAGGCCCCCGTCTGGGCGTCGATGTAGAAGTGGCCGCGGGTGTTGCCGCTGACGATGCTGTAGTGCACCAGGGCGTTGCTGCCCTTGTCGCGGTCGGTGGCCGTCACCCGCAGCACGGCCGAGTTGGGCGCCACGTCCTCGGGCACCTGCGCCACGTAGCGCTTCTCGCTGAACTGCGGCGCGTTGTCGTTGTCGTCCTCCACCGCGATGCGGACGGTGGCCGTGGCGCTGCGGGGGCCTGGCTCCTGCCCTTGATCTGTGGCCTCCACCAACAGCTCGAAGGCCTCCACCGCCTCCCGGTCCACAGGGCCGCGGGTGCGGATGACGCCCGAGCGAGGGTCGATCTCGAAGACCTCGTTGACGCCTACGCCGTTGAGGAGCCGGTAGAGGACGTTGGCGTTGGGGCCGGCGTCGCCGTCGGTGGCCCGCACCGTCAGCACCTCGTAGCCCACCTCCAGGTTCTCCCGCACGCTCTCCCGGTACTCGGCCTGCTCGAAGGCCGGGTCGTGGTCGTTGGCATCCGTCACCGTCACCGTCAAGGTGGCCATGGCGCTGCGCCGGGGTGTGCCGCGGTCGGTGGCCGTCACGCGGAAGACGTGGGTGCTCTTGCTCTCGCGGTCCAGGGGGGCGGCGGTGGTGACGGTGCCGGTGGCAGGGTCCATGGAGAAGAGGGCGTCGGAGCGGCTGTCGAAGAGGGCGGCCATGGCGTAGTGCAGCTGCCCTGCCTCCCCCTCGTCCGCGTCCACCGCCGTCACCTGTGTCACCGCCGTGCCCGCCGGGCGGTTCTCCCCCACCGAGGCCTGGTAGCTGGAGGGCTGGAACTGGGGGGCGGTGTTGGGGCTGCGGCGGGAGCGCTGCTGGCTCGGCAGGCTGCTGGTGGCACCCGCGGCTGGGGGGTGCCCAACGTCCAGCATCTCCTCAGTGCCCCCGGGGGCTTTCCTGGTGCCCTCAGGGACTTTGCTGGTGCCCTTGGGGACCTTCCTGGTGTCCCTGGGGACTTTGCCGGCGCCCCTGGGGGCTGTGTGAGTCTCTCCAGTCGCTGCAGCATTCCTGCCGTTCCTGGCACCCCCGGGGGCCTTTCCGGTCTCCCCGGTTCCTCCAGTGTCCCTGGCGTTCCTACTGTCCCTGGGGACTTTCCCGGCGCTGCTCACGGCCCCGGGGCCATTCCCAGTCTCCCCAGCAGGTCCACTGTTGCTGGTGTCCTTAGGGATGCTGCCAATGTCCCCGGCATGTCCAGCATCCCTCTCGGTGCCTGCAGGGACCTCCGCGGTGCCGCCGGCAGGCGCAGTGTCCCTGGCACTCTTGGCCTCCCTGGGGACTTTCCTGCCGCTCCTGGGAACTTTTCCAGTCTCCCCAGTTCCTCCAGGATCCCTGGCGTCGCCGGGGACTCTCCTGGTGTCCCTAGGGAATTTTCCAGTCTCTCCAGTCTGTCCAGCGTCCCTGCTGCTCCCGGGGACTTGCGTGTCCCCAGCATCCCTGCTGCTGCCGCTGTCCGCGGGGGTGTTGGTGTTCCCGGTGCCGCCGGCATGCCCGGTGCCCCTGCTGCTCCTCGGCTGGCCAGCAACTTGGGTGCCCCCCGTGCCCCCACTGCCCTCAGTACCCCCAGTGCCTTCAGTGCTCCCGGTGCTTCCGGTGCCTTCGGTGCTCCAGATGCCTCCATGGCCTTGAGTATCCCCAGCGCCCGCGAGGCTCTCGGTGCCGCCGGTTCTTTGGGCCCCGCCGCCGCGGCCGCCCCCGCTGAAAGCGCCGCTGCCCGGTGCGGTCCCGACGCCGCCGTGGTTCCCATCCCCTCCGATGCCCGAGAAGGTTCGGTCGCCGCTGCTGTCCCCGGTGCCGCTGGAAGCATCGGTGCTCGAGGAGGGCCCCTCTGCGCCGCTGTCCCCGGTGCCGCCGGAGCCGCCGCTGTCCCCGGTGCCGCGGCTGGGCTGGAGCAGCGGCAGGATTGCGCCGTGCGGGCAGGTGGCGGTGGCGGCGCTGGTGGCGGAGCCGGGTCCCGGTGCGGGCAGCAGCAGCAGCAGCAGCACCGGGAGCAGCACCGGGAGCGCGGCCCCGCGGGCGGGCGGAGCGCCCATGGCCGGTGCGGCCGGTGCCGCCGGTGCCCGCTGAGCCGCGGCCGGTGCCGCCGCCTGCGCGCTCCCGCCGCCCGCGCGCTCCCGCCGGGGCGGGGCCGGGAGCTGCACCCACCGGCGCCGCGCTTAAAGGGGCCGCGCCGCATTCACACAGCTCCATACACCCCCAAACGCCGGGGCCGCACCGGGGGCACCGAGCGGGGGAGGCACATGGAGCACAAGCAGCGAACAGGCGTGCGGGGGGCACGGCACAGGGCAGACATGTGCGGGGCATGGCACACAGGGCACACAGGGCACACAGGGCACACAAGGCAGACATGTGCAGGGCATGGCACACAGGGCACACAGGGCAGACATGTGCAGGGCATGGCACACAGGGCACACAGGGCACAGCACAGACATGTGTGGGGCATGGCACATAGGGCACACAGGGCACACAGGGCAGACATATGTGGGGCATGGCACACAGGGCACACAGGGCAGACATGTGCGGGGCATGTCCCACGTGTGCTGCGTGTGCTCTGTGCATGCTTCGTGCAGCCAGGTTCTGTCTGTGCCCCACACNGTGCGGGCAGCAGCAGCAGCAGCAGCACCGGGAGCAGCACCGGGAGCGCGGCCCCGCGGGCGGGCGGAGCGCCCATGGCCGGTGCGGCCGGTGCCGCCGGTGCCCGCTGAGCCGCGGCCGGTGCCGCCGCCTGCGCGCTCCCGCCNACAAGGCAGACATGTGCAGGGCATGGCACACAGGGCACACAGGGCAGACATGTGCAGGGCATGGCACACAGGGCACACAGGGCACAGCACAGACATGTGTGGGGCATGGCACATAGGGCACACAGGGCACACAGGGCAGACATATGTGGGGCATGTCCCACGTGTGCTGCGTGTGCTCTGTGCATGCTTCGTGCAGCCAGGTTCTGTCTGTGCCCCACACGTGAGTGTTCTGTGCCATGCCCTGCATGTGCCACATGTTCACAGGCCTTGTCCTGCTCAGGGCATGGAACAGGCAGAGCACACACAGGGCACACAGAGCACAGACAGGGCACACACACAGAGGGCACACACAGAGCACACACAGGGCACACACACAGAGGGCACACACAGAGCACACACAGGGCACACACACAGAGGGCACACACAGAGCACACACAGGGCACACAGAGAACACAGAGAGAACACACACAGGGCACACAGGGAGCACACCCAGGGCACACGCACAGAGGGCACACACAGAGCACACACAGGGCACACACAGAGGGCACACACAGAGGGCACACACAGAGCACACACAGAGCACACACAGGGCACACACAGAGAGCACACACAGAGCACACACAGAGAGCACACACAGNAGAGAGCACAGACAGGGCACACACACAGAGGGCACACACAGAGCACACACAGAGGGCACAGACAGGGCACACACACAGAGCACACATAGGGCACACAGAGACCACACACAGGGCACACACGGAGCACACCCAGGGCACACACACAGAGCACACACAGGGCACACACATGGCACAGAGAGCACACGGAGGGCACAGACAGAGCATACACAGGGCACACATGTGCAGGGCACACACAGCACACAGAGACATGCATACACAGGACACCTGTCACACAGCTGTCACATACATGCCACACATGTCACACCTGTCACACAGCTGTCACATGCACGTCACATACATGCCACATACATGTCAGACCCCTGTCACACACCTGTCACACAGCTGTCACATACATGCCACATACATGCCACACCTGTCACACAGCTGTCACACATGTCACACCTGTCACACAGCTGTCACATACATGTCACATATGTCACACCTGTCACACAGCTGTCACATACATGCTACACACATGTCACACCTGTCACACCTGTCACACCTCTGTCACACCTCTGTCACACACATGTCACACCTGTCACACAGCTGTCACATGCATGTCACACATGTCACACCTGCCACACAGCTGTCACACCTCTGTCACACACATGTCACACCTATCACACAGCTGTCACATACATGCCACATACATGTCACACCTGTCACACCTGTCACACAGCTGTCACACCTCTGTCACACACATGTCACACCCCTGTCACACACAACACCTGCAGGGCATACATGTCACATGTCACACACATGCCACACCTGTGACACCCCAGCCCAGTCCCAGCTGCCCTCTGCTCTGATGCCACTCTGGGGAGTATGGGGAGGTGGGAAGGGGGGCGGGGGGAGAGGGCACTGCAGGCCTGGGCAGCAGGAGTAGGGGGTGCTGGGAGACTGCCAGTTTGCCCCTGCGAGGGACTGGAGGGCACTGGGACGCTGGGGGTGGTGTGGAGTGTGCCCAGTGGGGCCAGGTGGGGCTCAGATGGGTGTGGGTGCACCCCCCCTAGGGTGCGCCTGGCACCCATCCCAGCACCCATCTTAGCACCCTCCAGCACCCATCCTGCCCCCCCAGCATCTATCCCAGCACCCATCCTGGCACCCCTCTATCAGCACCCATCCCAGCACCCATCCTGCTCCCCCAGCACTCATCCCAGCACCCATCCTGGCACCCCTCTAGCAGCACCCAGCACCCATCCCGAGTGCCGGGCATGCCGGCGCAGGGCCCAGCCCGGGGCAGCAGAACGAGTCGGATGGGTGCTGGGCGGGTGGGGGGCACCCACAGGCAGGGTGGGTGCTGCTGGGGAGCCGCCCGAGGACCCCTCCCCGAGGGCTGCGCTGACTCACAGGGCCCCTCCCCGGCTCCATCAAAGGGCGTCAGGACGCAGCCGGCCGCGCCGGGGTGGGGCAGACAGGCAGGGTGCCCCCCCCAGCACCCATGGGTGCAGCCACGGCGCCTTCCCACGGCAACCTGGGAGGGAGGCAGAGTGCCAGCTGCACCCCCCGTGCCCGCGGGAAACTGAGGCACTCACCCCCTGCCCCCCGGCTCCAGCTCCTGGGAGGGAGGGGACGCCAGAGTGGGGGCGGGGAGGGGGAGTCCCAGACCGCTGGGAGACCCCAGGGTGCAGGGAGTGGTCTCCTGGCAGGGGTGGCCCCGGCCGAGGGGGTCCCCAGAAAGGCAGTGAGGGAGGGGGTGTCATGAGGCTTGCACAGAACAGCAGAGCCTGGGGGGCCCTGGGGGGGTGAGGGGGTGCCAGGGTTTGGGGGAGGGGGGAGGAGAGACCCCAAGCAGTGGAGGTGTGCAGGGGTCCCTGGGTGTGGGCGACCCCAGAATGTGGAGGGGGCCATGGGACTGAGGAGTTCAGGGGTGTGGGGGCTCTGAGAGTGGGGGGCCCCAGGGCATAGGGGGGGCGCTCCCTGAGCATTGGGGGGGGCAAGGTGGTGGAGGGCCCCAAGGTTTGGGGGACAGACTCCAGCCTCTCTTCACACACCACTGCGTGGGGCTGGGGGAGACCCCCGGGGTGGGGTGGATGGGCAGAAGGGCAACAGGACCCCCCCGTGCCCCTCTCCCAGGTGAGGCTCCCCCTGCAGCCCCTGCCCGCACAGGTAGCTCAGCAGCTCTTGGCTTTATTGGAGCAGAGAGGGGACAGTTGGGGACGTTGCCACCCTGGGGGTAGGAGGTGCTTTGGGGAGGCTATGCCCAGCCCTACTTGGTGCATGTAGGGGGGCCCACACGCACGCCAAGCCCCCCCCCCGTGTCAGTCCTTTGTCCCGTGGCGGGTGGGGGGGGGCAGTGGGTCCCTGAAGCCAAGGCGATGGCACAGCCCCAGCAGCAGCAGCAGCAGCCCAGGGCCCCGGGGGAGGGCCCCGGGGGCGGCAGGGTGGGGCGGGGGGGGGCAGGCCTCAGGCGCTGTTGACTGCCAGGTTCTGCATCTGCTCCTCCAGCGCTCGCTGGCTGCCCCCCGCGGCCTTCTTCTTGCCCTCCTGCTGCTTCTTCTGCTTCTTGGACAGCTCCTGCTCGATGGGCGCTGGCCTGACGAAGGGGATCAGCTCCCGCAGGTCTAGGGGGACACACACACGGACTGGGGGGGGCACACTGGCAGGACCCCCGCCCCGGCCCCCCCCACCGGGCACCCAGGTTGGATGAGAGGTTGGGAGAAGGGAAGGGAGGAGGGGGCTGGGTCTCACCTGGGGGCATGAAGGCCTGGAGCTTCTCGGGGATGAGGATGCCCTCCTCAGTCTGGTGGTTCTCCAGGATGGCGCAGATGGTGCGGGTGGTGGCACACATGGTGGCATTCAGCATGTGCACGAACTCCACCTGGGGGGTGGGGGCACGGTGAGATGGCAAAGGCATGAGCCAAGGGGATGCAAGGCCAACTGCCAGCTCCTGAGCTTGAGTCACAACAGCTCCAGCTCCAGGCTGGGGGCAGTGGCCGGAAACTGCCTGCTGGAGACCTGAGGGTGCTGGTGGCAGTGGCTGAAGGTGAGCCAGGGGGTACCCAGGTTGGCCTGGCCAGCAGGACCACAGCAGGGACCTGTGCCCCTAGGCTGGGCACTGGTGAAGTCACAGTTCAAATCCTGGGCTCAGGTTTGGGCTCCTCACTCCCAGAAGAACGTGAGGAGGCTGCAGCAGGTCCAGAGAAGGGCACCAAAGGGTCTGGGGAGCAGGGCTGGGGAGGAGCAGCTGAGGGAGCTGGGGGGGTTCAGCCTGGGGAAGAGGAGGCTGAGAGGAGACCTCACTGCTCTCTGCAGCTCCCTGAGGAGAGGCTGCAGCCAGCTGGGGTTGGGCTCTGCTGCCAGGAACAAGGGACAGGATGAGAGGAAATGGCCTCAGGCTGCCCCAGGGCAGGTTCAGGTTGGCCACGAGGAACAATTTCTGCCCCTTGAGGCTTGCCCAGGCCTGGCCCAGGCCGCCCAGGGCAGTGCTGGAGTCCTCACCCCTGAAGGGGCTTCAGAGCCCTGGAGCTGTGGTGCTGAGGGCCATGGCTTGGCGGTGCCCTGGCACTGCTGGGCTGAGGCTTGGCCTCATACAGCTCTTTTGCTCGATGCCAGGATGCCCTCTGCCCCCTCACCTTGTCCATCATCCTCTTGGTCTGGCCGTAGCGGATGCGCAGGCGCCGTGCCTGGTAGTCAGTGCAGTTGGAGCAGGACACCAGCTCGCGGAAGGCGCCGGAGCCAGGGAACCAGGCCTCCAGGTCCAGCTTCTTGCTGGCAGCGTGGTTCAGGGAGCCTGAGAGATGCATTGGTGGGCACAGCGCTGAGCCCACGGCCCACAGCCCCCAACGTGCCCATCCCGGGGGCAGCGGCAAGGGCGGCAGTAAGGGAGCCCTCAGGTGGCTTCCGAAGGGAGAGGAGTCTCTGCTCTGCGGCAGCAGCTGGAGGGGGAGCATGGAGCAGCACTGTTTTCCTGAGGGAGTTTCCAGGAGGAGCTGGAAGACGGTAGGAAGGACAGCAGGGACGGTGCCAGTGTGCCAGGAGGCCCACACGGGGTCCTGCTGGACCTAGGGCAGAGTCTCCATCCTGCACACCCCGAGGCTGAGGCACCTCAGAGCAGTGGGGACAGAGCCCATGGGAACACAGAGCTGGGGACAAAGCTGAGCCAGGAAGGAGGTCAGGGTCACAGTGACACCCAAGAGGTTGGCAGAGGAGGCTGCTGTCCTGTAGGGCCTCTGTGCCAGGCAGAGAGGAAGCTCCTGCCCCTACCTGAGACAATGTTGATGACGTGGTAGGGGATGCCCAGGGACTGGTAGAACTCCTCAGCCGTGGCCATCATCTCCTCAAACATCTCCCAGGACTTGTTGTCGTGGGGGGAGGCATAGACAAACTGCTCAATCTGCAGAGAAGGGAGGAGGTGAGGGGCACCTGCCCACGGTGCCAGCTCCAGGACACTGCCCCGAACTGCCACGGGGTTGTTCAGTGTGAAGGTGGTGAGAGCCTGGCACAGGCTGCCCAGGGAGGCTGTGGCTGCCTCCTGCCTGGAGATGTTCAAGGCCAGGCTGGGTGAGGCTTTGATCAACCTGGGCTAGTTGAGAGCTGTCCCTGCTGGAACTGGCTGAGCTTTGAGGTCCCTTCCACCCTAAACCACTCTATGCTAATCCTCTCTCTTGCCCTGCTGCCCACAGCCCACTGCAGGAGGGCACTGCTGCCTCCTGGGGAGCTGCTCAACACTTCCACAGCTCACTCCTCGAGAGGGCTGCACTCAACCCAGCCAGGACCTGGACCCGGGAGTGAGAGCCAAGCTTGGCGCTCTGAGCCGCAGCACCCCCGGCAGCTGGCAGGGGCAGTGCGGGGCCGGCTGGGAGCTCACCTTCTCGAACTGATGGACACGGAAGATGCCGCGAGTGTCCCGGCCGTGGGACCCCACCTCCTGGCGGAAGCAAGTAGACAACCCTGCGTACTTGAGAGGCAGCTCCTCGGGTCGCAGCCACTCGTCACGGTGCAGGGCTGCGATAGGCTGCTCGGAGGTGGCGATCAGGTACTTCTCGTCGATGGAGCTGTCCTCGGCCTTCTCGCTGCCTTTGCCGATCACCTTCGGGGGAAAGAAAGGCAGAGAATGGGTTAGGGTGGAAAGGAGCTCAAAGATCAGCCAGTTCCAAACCCTCCTGGCATAGGCAGGGACACCTCACACTAGATCAGGCTGTGCAGAGCCTCAGCCAGCCTGGCCTTAAACACCTCCAGGGATGAGGCTTCCACCACCTCCCTGGGCAACCCCTTCCAAGGCTCTCACCACCCTCATGCTGAGGAACTTCCTCCTCACATCCAGTCTGACTCTCCCCATTCCCAGCTTGGTTCCATTCCCCTCAGTCCTATCCCTACCTGACAGCCTCAAAAGTCCCTCCCCAGACCTCTCTCCTCCTCCATCCAGCACCCACAAACCTTTGTTACCTTTCTCTGGACCTGCTCCAGCACTGTTACAAGGTCTTGGAATGCCAAGAGGAGGAATGGGTTTAGACTGACAGAGGGGAGAGTGAAACTGGATGTTAGGAAGTAGTTGTTTGCAGTGAGGGTGGTGAGAGACTGGCACAGGTTGGGGGTGGGGAGAGACTGGCACAGGTTGGCCAGGGAGGGTGTGGAGCACAGAATCAACCAATGTGATCACATTGGGTGATTCTGTGCTCCACAACCTCCCTGGAGATGTTCAGGACCAGGCTGGATGAGGCCTTAAGTGACCTTCCTAGGCTCTCCTAACTGATCTCTTGCTGCTCAGGCAGCTGCCTTGGACTCCCCCCCAGCAGCCTGTCCTTTTATCCACTCCCTCTAGAGCTCCCCCCGAAGTGGCAGCAGGTCCAGGAGCTCCTTGCTCCTCCAGACAGACGCCCTAGCATTCTTTCCTGCTTTTCTCTTTGTTGCTGGACAGAGAGTTGCAGTCCTCCAGCCCTGTCTGCCTCCCCTGCGGCGCTGGAGGAGGCTGGGAGAGGGACGGAGGGAGGCGGAGGGACAAGGGAGGTGGGGACAGGGCGGCTGGGGAAAGGGAGCAGCTGCTGCCTGCGGCTCCTCCGGCATCCTTCAAAGGCGCTGGTGGCCTGGGGACAAGGCAACACCTCCCCGGCACCATATCGCAGTGACAGCCACCTCAGCTGTGAAGGTGGACCCTGGGCCATGTGAAGGTGGACCTAGAGCCACGGGAAGGGAGACTCCAAAGCCAGGGGAGGGGGAGCAGGAGCCCAGAGTCATGGCAAGGGGGACACCAGAGCCAAAGGAAAGGGGACCTCAGAGTCATGGCAAGGGGGAGCCGGAGCCAGGGGAAGAGGGGCCCAGAGCCAGGGGAAAGTGGTCCCTAAAGCCAGGGGAAGAGGGGCCCAGAGCCAGGGGAAAGTGGTCCCTAAAGCCAGGGGAAGAGGGGCCCAGAGCCAGGGGAAAGTGGTCCCTAAAGCCAGGGCAAGAGGGACCCCAGAGCCATGGGAAGGGAGATCCCAGAGCCACCACCAGCACCTGTCCTGGGCAGCTGTGTCCCTCCCCTGTGTGGTGGTGGCCCAGTGAGACAGGCAGTGCCCAGAGGGGCCAGCTGGTGCCCGGGAGCTGAGCTGCTGGGCACGGAGCTGCTCACCTTGTAGAGCTCCTCGTCGAACTGGCTGAGCTGGGCCACCTCCTGCATCACCTCCTTGCGCATGAAGAAGGGGGTGTAGACAGGGGTGTAGCCCTTGGCACGGAGGCTCTGCAGGGCATACTGGATCAGGGCCTGCTCCAGGAACACCAGGGGACCCTGGGGACGAGGGATGCCACCACCTGTCACACACACTGCCCGGGGCACCGACCCTGCTGGCTCAGCAGGTCCGGCAGGAGGCTGAGCCCACACTGCCCCCAGGCTGCTCCTGCTGCCAAGCTCAGCATCACCCTCGGGACACTGGAGTGGATCTGGAGGGTGCCCAGGCCATGGTGGTGGGGGCAGGGCCTGTGTCACGCAAGCTGGCTGGGCACAGAGGCTCCTGGCAGCACAGTGAGCTCAGCCTGGCTGGGGAGAAGCCACAGCCCCCATCCCCCCCTGCTTCCCTCAGCTCCTGCAGCCCCACTCGGGGCAGGATCACCCAAACTGGTCTCTTTGCTCTGGTGGCCAGGTGGGAACAGGGCAGGGAGAGGTGGGGATAGAGCTGGTGCTGGGCTGTGGCACACCTCAGCTGGCACAGCCTGGCACGGCAGGGCACTGCCAGAGCCCACCAGCCCCTCACCTCGTCACCTCAAGGTGTGGAGCTGTGACAGCAGCCACGCCACAGCCACACCCCACACAGGTGCACACCCCGGGGGGAGAAGCAGCCCCCACGCCCCCAGGGCTCCCCCCCAGCCCCGAGGGTTCCTGTGCCCCCATGGGGGCTGGTTGGCACCTTCAGGAAGTAGCCACGGCTGCCAGCCACCACGGCCCCCTTCTCCCCCTCGTAGCCATCCACCATCACCACCAGGTCCACGTGGGAGTATTTCTTCCTGCAGCTGCAGTCACCCCACACCCGCTCCACCTTGTTGTCCACGTCCTGCAGAGAGAGGCCTGCAGTCACGGAGCTGCTGGGCTTGGAGGAGACCTTGCAGGCCGTGGAGTCCAAGCCCCACCCCAGCAGTGCCAGGGCACTGCCAAGCCGTGGCCCTCAGCACCAGAGCTGCACGGCAGGGATGGGGACTCCACCACCGCCCCGGGCAGGCTGGGCCAGGCCCGGACAAGCCTCGAGAGGCAGAAATTGTTCCTGATGGCCAACCTGAACCTGCCCGGGGGCAACCTGAGGTCGTTTGTTCTTTGGGAGAGGAGACCAACCCCCACCCGGCTCCTTTCAGGGAGCTGCAGAGAGCAATGAGGTCTCTCAGCCTCCTCCAGGCTGAGCACCCTCAGGTCCCTCAGCTAGAGAGCAGTGGGAGCAGCACTGGCACCAGTCTGCACCGGGATGCCCTCACCCACTCTGTTCTGCAGCCACCTGGCAGCCAGCCCAGCCCCACTGCGATTCCCAGGGACAGAATTCCAGCTGGATGAATGCAGGCAGCAGAGGGAGATCCCCCCCACGCTCCCCCCCGCTCCTTGGAAGCGACTTTCCCATGGATCCCCCCAACAATGGCCGCGTCCAGCCCCGTCTGAGCTGCTCTTTGTGTGCTCCCAGCAGGACGGCGCTGCCTTGTCATGCAGATGCCATTCACCACCCGGGGAGCAGGGGGAGGGTTTGTGGGGGGCCCTCCCCCACCGTTTGTCTGGCTGTGCTGAAGCGGGACGAGGAGGGGCCCTACCTCATCGTTGCTGATGGGCACCGAGGGGTGCAGGAGGTTGCCAATCTCCCGCAGGCTCTCGAAGCGTTCGGCCTCCAGCCGCAGGCGCTCGGCGTCGCACTGCAGGATGGCCTCATCGATCAGCAGCCTGACCTGCTTGATCTGGGACACCTGCAGAGCCTGAGACACAGCCCCTGTCAGCTGGGGAGGGGCACAGCCCACCCAGGGGTGCCAGCTGAGGGCGGCTCACCACGGACCCTCGCCCAGCCCTCATGCCCTCTGGATCAAGCTTCTGGAGTGAGAGCATGAGCTGGAGACATCAAACAAGAGCCCCAGGAGAGAAAAGAGGGACAGCAGAGAGGCTCTGAAGAGCAGCTGCACCTGCGTGAGCTGGGGGACCTGCAGAGCTGGAGAGGAGACCCTGCTGTGAGGTGGGGAGGGGGAGAAAGCACTCAGTGGCTGCCAGCTGAGTGTGGCTCATCATGGATCCCTGCCCAGCCCACATAGCTTCTGGCTGGACCAAGCTTCTGCAATGAGACCATGGGCTGGAGACACCAAACAAGAGCCCCAGGAAACAAAGGAGGGACAGAAGTGAGGCTGTGAAAGGGCCTGAGCGAGCTGCAGCGTCACACAGAGCCTGGCAGGGACAAGGAGTGCAGGCAGCTCCCGCAACATCGCAGCCAACGAACCGGGGAGGGAAAGAGCAGGGAGGAGGGGCCGGGGCGAGGACACAGAGTGATGGAGGCTGCTCAGGTGCCCCCGGGACGCTCAGCAGGAGCCCCAGATTTGTCTAGAACAGAGACTGAGCAAGAGCTGTGTGGGGCAGGGGGAGCACAGCTCTGCCTGGCAGGGGGCTTGGACAGTGCCCCCCACTTTGGTGCTGGGTTTTGGGCACCTCACACCATCAACCTGGGCCATGAGAGGTGAAGCTCTGGACAAGCTGGGTGGGCTGGGGGCACAGTGTGGGGAGAGGAGGGCAGACTCACCCCCAGAACATCAGCTGTGAGCTCGTCGAGGTTCTGAGCGCTCTCTGGTATGGACTCATCTGTCCCCACAGGCTCCTTCCTCTGTAAAGGCAGGAGAAAGAAACTGCAGCAGGGTTAGAGCAAAGCTTGAGGGGTACAACTTCCCTCAAGGGGGGGGGGGGGGTGGGGGGTGGCCCGGAGAGCAGAAACCTGGGGGAGATACCAGCAGTCAGTAACCTCCCAGCAGCAAATGGCTGCCAGGGCCTCCTGCCTCACCTTCATCTTATCCCCGATGGTTTTGCTGCAGAGGTTCTTCAGCTTGTTCAGGTTATCCACACGGAACCTGCCTGCAGGGCAAGGGGGTGCAGCTGTCAGCCAGCCACGGGGTGGCACCCAGAGAGGCCACAGAGGGAGCAGCAGAGGGCATGGCAGCTCCAGGGGTGCCCATGCCACGGGCCCTGGGTGCTCTGGGAGCAGAGAGGTGGTGTGGAGCATGGCGTGGGGCTGGCAGTGAGGTGGGGCAGAGGTGTGGGGGGAGCAGGGGGGGGCACGCAGGGATAAACACCTGAAGTGATGCTGCCCTGGGACAGGGCCACGCTGGGGCCATAGGACTGAAGAATGCCTGAGGCTGGAAGGGACCCCTGAAGGTCATCTTGACCCCCCCTGCAGTGAGCAGGGACACCTCAACCCCCAGCAGGTAGCTCAGGGTCCCACCAAGTTTGACCACTGAGGGCTGAATGGAGCCAGGGGCTTGGGGGCACAGCACTGAGATGAAGTCTGTCCAAGGAGAGCACCAGGAAGGTTCCTTTTGGTGACAGCAGGGCCAAGAGGAGCAGAGCCCAGGACACAGCCATCCCCTCCTGGCAGTGCAGCTCAAACCAGACACTCCAGCAGCCCAGAAAGGTGACACATCCTCAGGAAGGTGACACCCCCAGCACCCCAGGAAGGTGACACCTCCATCTTCAGACAGGACAAGGACCAGGGGCAGGGACAATCCAGAGCCAGGGAGCAGCACTCGGCCAACGTGAGCCCGGCGGCGTCGGCCGCTGCCATGGCAGCAGGCAGCAGGCAGGATTGCATCAGCCTGCGGCTCGCCAGCGCCCCCTGCCAGCCCCGCGCCCCACGTTTCGGGCCACTGCACCCCTCTGCAGCCCCCCCAAGCCCTGGCAGCCTGCAGAGCTTGGCTGGTCCTGAGGGATGAAAGGCTCCGGGCACAGAACGAAACGGAGCCAGGGCCCAGCGCCGGGCGTGCCGGAGCAGGGCTGGGCTCACTCACATCAAGGCACTGGGATTAAAGGGGCGTTTGAAGCCTTCTCTTTCATCCCGGGCGGGGGCTGAGGTGTGCTGGGAACCGCAGGGGCTTGGGGGGCACTCACCGCACCCTCCTCTGTGCCCCAGAGGGGTTCAGCAGCGGTTCCCGCAGCCCGAGCAGCCCCCGGGGGCCACGGAGGTGCAGCCCCCCACAACCGCCCCAGGGTATGGGGGTGGCAGTGTGGGACACTCCCCCCCCCCGCCAACCCTGCCTGGATCTTGCAGCAGTGCGGCTCAGGGAGTGGATCACTGCGGATCACGCTGGGGCTGGATCACCCGTGGGGATCCACGTGTGAACCGGGAGGGAACTGTCCCCTCTGAGGAGGGCAATGCGGGGATCCCCCAGGCCCAGGGAAGAGGGGGAGTGGGATCCCCCCCAGGGATGCACCTGCAGGATGCCCCAGCCCCGGAGGGGGAAGCTCCCCCGAGGAGATCCGCCGGGGCTGGGAGGGGTCCCCCGAAGGTCTCCCCTCGCTGGTGAGACAAACTGGGGCCAGGCTTCAGGGGCAGGAGCGGCAAAGAGCCACCCCGAGAGGTGCCCTGGGGAGGGCAGAGGGTGGCGCAGGCTGGCACCGCCTGAGGACAGGCCGCCAGGATGCAGGGGGCTGGCAGGGGTCCCCCACCCCGGGGGCCTGTAAGAGGAGGGACATGCTCACCCCGGGACAGAGGGACCCCTCCGGGGAGGATGTGCCTGGACCCCTCAGGTCCCCCTCCGGTCCCCTCAGCCCCCTCCCCAGCCCGGGAGGTGCCAGCCCCCGGCCCTGCCCGTTCCCCGCTTCCCCTCCACGTACACCTCCGCCAGGCGCCGTCGGCCCGCACCAGCGCGTCCACCAGCGCCGGGTCCTTGAAGCGTTTGAGCTGCATGTCCCGCACCATGGCGGGGTCCCCGCCCTTGTCGATGCGGAACAGGTCCAGATCCAGCACCATGATGGCGACAGCAGCAGCTCCTGTCAGGCCCCGCCGCGGCCCGGCCCCGGCCCGGCCCCGCCGCGCATGCGCGGGGAACACTGCAGCACTGCGCATGCGCCGAGCCTCAGCGGCCTGCGCAGGCAGCGCCACTGCCGCCCGCCAGGGGGCGCTGCGAGGGAGCAGTGCCGTGGGGAGCAGCGCCCTCTGGTGGCTCGGAGGAGGCGCTGGGGGGGGGTCGGTTCTGAGCATCTGTCGGGGACCCCCCCCGGGCGTTCTGGGTGACGGCTGCGGTGTCTCGGAGCACCCTCGGGTGTCATCGCCTCGGCAAGCCCCGGGTGGCCGCGGGGCAACTCCGCGGGGCTTTCCCCGCGCCTGCCAGCGTCCCCGCGGGGGCACTGAGGGTCCTCAACCCCCTTCGTGTGCCTCCCTGCAGCATCCCGTGGCACAAGCACGGCTCCCGATGGCACTCCGCGGTACAACCGTGGCACTCCACGGCAGCCCACGACACCTCCTGGCATGACCACGGCACTCCCTGGCACAACCACGGCACTCCATGGCATCTTGTGATACGACCACGGCACAACCACAAGTCCCTGTGGCACCATCGTGTTGATCCCATCCTGGGGCTGTGGGCACTGTGGGAGGGGGGCGTGGGTGCCCCCACCCATTGGAGGGCATTGTCCCCCTTCCCCCATGACTGTGGGGCCGGGGGGGGCCACCAAGATTCATCATTAATGTGGTGCCAGGACACAGAGCTCCCCTGGCGCCGTTTGGGAAACGAGGAGAGCTGGTGGTTGGCATTGGTGCCCAAGCCCCTGTGTCAGGGACCGTGGGCTCTGCAGAACGAGGGGGTCTGAGGACTGGGTCCATAGAGTGCCGTGCTGGGGGCATACACCGACCCCTGTGCCAGGGCAGTGGAAGGGAAATGCTGTGCCAGGGGCTCCTAGCAGCGGGCAGCTGCTTTGGGGCAGAATCACCCAAACTGGTCAGTTTATGCCAGTGGCCAAGTGAGTAAAGGGCAGGGAGAGGCTGGCGCAGAGCTGGCATTGGGCTGTGGCACACCTCAGCTGGCTTGGCATAGCCTGGCATGGCCCAGCCACGTCCCACTAGTCACTCGCTTTGGCACCCTGAGCTGTGACATCAACCACACCGTGCCTGCAGCTGGCACATGTGTGTGCCCCCCTCCCTGCCCCCTGTGCACATCCCCACACACATTGTCCCCTGCATGGGCACCCCCAGCCCACACACGACCCCCCCACCCCCCACGCATGGGCATCCCCAGGGCACACTCACCCCCTCCATGTCCTGGTGTCCCCATGCCCAGCCAAATGGTGTGGGCATGACACAAGGGTGGCGAGGGGGTGACATGGGGTGACAGAGGGGTAACAGGGGTGATGTTGGGTGGCACAGGGTGGCAGAGGTGACACGGGGGTGACACAAGTGTGACAAGGGGGTGACACGGGGTGACAGAGGACTAACAGAGGCACACAATTGGGTGGCACAGGGTGGCATGGGTGGCACGGGGTTGACACAGTGATGATGCTGGAGGTGGCACAGGACTGAGATGGGCGGGACAGGGGGTGCCAGAGGGTGACGTGGAGGTGATGCAGGGCGACATGGGGCTGCCGGGGGGGTGCCGGGGGGTGCCAGGCGGTGGCAGACGGCCGGAGGCAGCGTACAAACCCCACAGCTCTATTTGGCACTGCTCTGCTGTGGGGGCACAGCGTGGGGACAATGTACAAAAGCTGCCACCAAGCTCCGCTCCGAAGAGGGTCCCTAAGGCCACGTTGGGGGGGGAGAGGGTGGGGAGGGGCGGGAGGGGGTGGGCACGGTGCCCCCTCCAGCCCTGTCACAGCTCCATGCCAGCGCTGCTGCTGGACGACGTCTTCAGTGGCACCGAGTCGAAACCGTCCGCGGTCCTCTGCGGGGAGAGTGGAGTCAGCGAGGGGACAGCTCCGTGCCCGCCTCTGCCCCTTCCGGGGGTCCTTCCCTGCTGTGCCACACCCTGCCCCTGCCAGGAGTCCTTCCCTGCTATGCCACCTTCTGACCCTTCCGGAGATCCTCCCCTGCTATGCCATCCTCTGACCCTTTTAGGGCTCTTTCCCTGCTGTGCCACCCTCTGCCCCTTCTGGGAGTCCTTCTGTGATGTTCCCCCCTCTGACTCTTCCGGGGGTCCTCCTCTGCTGTGCCACCCTCTGCCCCTTTTGTGAGTCTTTCCCTTCTGTGCCACCCTCTGACGCCTCTGAGTGTTGCTCCCAGGGTGGGGAAACTGAGGCAGGGAGTGAAGGGCACCAGCCGGGTGGCATCCCTGCTGGCTGCTGCGGGGCTGTGCCCCTCTTACCTTGGCCGTGAGGGCTTTGATCTTCCCGAAGAGTGACTTCTTGGTGGCAAAGAGGAGGTCGTCCTCGGCGTCCTCGCCCTCCATGATGGCACAGCTGTCGGCCCCGGGCAGTTCGCTCTCCTTCGCCGCCGCATTCATCACCAGCTTCGAGTATTTGTACTCCAACCTGGTGCCAACCGAGGGTGGGCATCGACCCCACCACATCACCGCTCCTGCCTGTGTCCCTTCCCCCCCCCAGCCCCACCCTGGTGCCACCTACTTTTGGTTCTTCTTCCAGAAGTAGGCAGCGAGGGCGGCGAGGAGGATGGCGGCGGCGGTGCCAGCCGAGATGCCAACCTTGAGCCAGAAGTCCACACTGCGGCAGCTCCGCACCGTCTGGGGTGGCAAACTCTGCCCGCCGCGGCACAGCCTGGGCTCCCGCCACACGTAGGTGGTCCTCTGAGGGGGTTGGGCACACAGAAAGGGGGTGAGGGGGGCGGGCGATGCCCTCTCCCCTCCATCCTCCGACCTCACCCCAAGGCCGTGGTGGTGTGAGGGTGGTACCTGGGTGCCACCGAGGCAGGCGCCAAGGATGGGGCGGTAGTGGCTGGCAGAGCAGCGCGGGCAAGCCTCGCCTGTCACCCACAGGAAGTGGAAGGTGCAGCCGTCGCAGGTGCCCTCGGGGCATTTGCTGGGGGGGGGGCACACAAAAAAGAAGAGCTTGGCGGGGAGGGGCTCAGCTGGAGGTGCCAACCGCTTGGCGGGGCACGAGGAGAGCGCGGTCCCCAGAGCGACCCACGGGGCACAAGCCGTGTCCTAGGTGGGCAGGAGATGGAGGTGCCACCCTGGAGCGGGTTGTGTGGGGGCTGAAGGGTGGCACCTCCACAAGCTCCCCTCCCCCGAGCCACCAAGGTGCCCATCTGTGAGTGGTGTTGTCCCCCCCCAACCTGGGCACGGTGAGGGTGCCAGGGCCGGGGCGCAGCGGGTCGCAGCGCAGGCGGATGGCAGTGGCGCGGCCGCCGCTGCAGGGCTGTGTCACATCGTTGGACCTGGCGAGGGGCACAGGGGCGGTCAGGGCAGGGCGCAGCAGAGTGCCCGCGGGGGTCGCCCCCCGCCCGCGCTGCCCCTCCTCACCTGTAGAAGAAGATGATGTCGGGCAGGGTGGGGTGCCCAGGGGGGAAGAGCTCGGGGGGAGAGGTGATGCCATCCAGTGTGGCACTGGTGGTGACGCCTGAGGTGACAGAGAGGTGTCCCCGTGCCACTGACTGCGCTGTCCCGGTGGCACCAGGGTGTGCGCTTGGCACTGCAGCATCCCCATGGCATAGCAATGTTCCTATGTCTCGGGGGTGGCACAGTGGCACAGGAGTGGCACAGTGGCAGCAGTGTGCCCCCATGGTACTGGGTTGTCCCACAGGCACTGTGGTGTCCCTGTGGCACAGGGGTGTCAACCATGGCACAGGGGTGTCTGAGTGGCACCAGTGTGCCCCAAAGGCACTGAAGTGTCCTTATGGCACAGAAGGTCCCCGAGTGGCACAGACCAGGGTGTCCCAGTGGCACCAGACTGTGCCATTGGTACCAGCACATCCGCATGGCAACAGAGTCCCCCCAGTGGCACTGACCCAGATGGCACCAGACTGTCCCCATGGCACAAGGGTGTCCCAGTGGTACCAGGTTGTCCCCATGGCACGAGGGTGTCCCAGTGACACGGACTGAGGTGTCCCCATGGCACAGAGATGTCCCAAACCAGAGTCCCCCAGTGGCACTGATCAGGGTATGCCAGTGGCACCAGGGTACCCCCATGGCACCGCTGGCTTTGGTGGCAGAGGGGACAGCAGCGCCCCCCAGGGGTGGCTCACCCAGCAGGCGGTCGGCCAGGCTGACAGGCTGCGAGGACACTGCCACCTTGTAGCCCATGACGTCGGGTGGCACCACGATGGCCTGGCACACGTAGGCTGTCACCAGGCGGGCGCTGTCCCCTTCGCCCGCGGGCAGCCGCACGTCCGTCACGTTGTCGGTGCAGGTGGCAACCTTCCTGCCCTGCGGGCACAGCGTGGGCACTGCTGAGGGGCTGGGGGTGACCTGGGGGCAGCTGTGGGGCTGCTGAGGGTCCTGCGCTGGGTGCTGAGGGTGATGTGGGGGCAGCTGTGGGTGCTGCTGGGTGTGTTGTGGGTGCTGTGGGGGCTGCATTGGGGGCTGCTGGTGCTGCTGTGGGTGCTGTAGGGGCTGCTGTGGGGCAGCTGTGGGTGCTGGTCTGGATGCTGCTAGTGCTGCTGTGGGTGCTGTGGGCACTCTGGGTGCTGCTGTGGGCACTCTGAGTGCTGCTGTGGGGGCTGCTGGTGCTGCTGTGGGAGCTGTGAGCACTGTGGGTGCTGCTGTGGGTGCTGCTGTGGGTGCTGCTGTGGGTGCTGTGGGCACTCTGGGTGCTGCTGTGGGCACTCTGAGTGCTGCTGTGGGGGCTGCTGGTGCTGCTGTGGGAGCTGTGAGCACTGTGGGTGCTGCTGTGGGTGCTGCTGTGGGTGCTGCTGTGGGTGCTGTGGGCACTCTGGGTGCTGCTGTGGGCACTCTGAGTGCTGCTGTGGGGGCTGCTGGTGCTGCTGTGGGAGCTGTGAGCACTGTGGGTGCTGCTGTGGGTGCTGCTGTGGGTGCTGCTGTGGGTGCTGTGGGCACTCTGGGTGCTGCTGTGGGTGCTGCTGTGGTGCTGTGGGCACTCTGGGTGCTGCTGTGGGTGCTGCTGTGGGTGCTGCTGTGGTGCTGTGGGCACTGCAGGTGCTTTTGTGGGTGCTGCTGCTGGTGCCGCGGGTGCTGCCACCCTCTGCCAGGCTCACCTGGTGCCCGCAGAGGCTGATGTTGAACTGGTGGAAGTACTTGAGGCCCTTGGCAGTGAAGCTGGGGCCGCTGGCGAAGGCGGCGCCGGATGCCAGCGCCGAGAAGTCGAAGTGCAGGAGGTGCCCTGGCAGCGGCAGCGAGAAGCTGCAGTTGTTGTAGCAGAGGGAGCGCAGCTGCGGGGCACAGGCGACACTTAGCGACAGCTGGTGGCACAGAGCGGGCACGGCCCCGGGGGGTTACCCCCTCCGGGGACAGGAGGGGAGCTGGCAGTGCCCATCAGGGACAGCCAGATGAGGGAGAGCTGCCACCCACCCGGGGTGGCCAGAAGGGTTGGTGTCACCTCCTTAGGGACAGCTGGGAGAGGCTGGCACCACCCATACTGACAGTGTCACCCACCCAGGATGGCCAAAGGGGCTAATGTCACCTCCCTGGGGACAGCTGGGAGGGGTTGGCATCACCCATCCAGGGCCAGATACTGTCACCCACCCTGTCACCCACCCGGGATGGCCAGAGGGGCTGGTGCCACCCGGTCACGATGGGCTGGTGTCACCCATTTGAGACACGTTGGGTGGGCAGGGCTGGTGCCACACCTCTGGTGCCCACAGTATCACCCATCTAGAATGGTCAGTGGGGGGGGAGGGGGGCAGTGGCATCACCCACGAGGATATCACTCTGCCACCCACAGACCCCCAGCCCCGGGGACACAGAGGGGTAGGTCACCTGGTTGCTGTGGGTGCCAGGGCCACAGAAGTGGCAGGTGGGGGTCCCGTCGGAGGGGTGAGCCCGCAGGTAGGTGCCAGGTGGGCAGGGCCGGCAGGTGCCTGAGGTCCGGTCCAGGGCATTCCCGGGGGGGCAGGGGGCGCAGGACCCGGCGGGCTCGGGGGCACAGCGGCGACAGAAGGAGGCCACCCCCCCCAGCACGTTGGTGACGTTGATGGAGTAGAGCTTGGCCACGTCGCTGGTGTAGCGCCGGCCCTGGCACCCACAGCAGCGGGCACCGTCACCCGCCGGGCACCGCCACCCACCTGCACCCCTCGGCACAGGCACCCACAGAAACACCCACACCACCCATGGCACCCACTGAACCCACAGCACCCACAGCAGCACCCACACCACCCATGGCACCCACTGAGCCCACAGCACCCACAGAAACACCCACAGCACCTATGGCACCCACTGAACCCATAGCAGCACCCACACGACCCATGGCACCCACTGAACCCACAGCACTCACAGCAGCACCCACACCCCCTATGACACCCACCGGACCCACAGCACCCACAGCAGCCCCCACACCACCTAGGGCACCCACGGAACCCACTGCACCCACAGCAGCGCCCACACCACCTATGGCACCCACTGAACCCACAGCAGCACCCACACCACCCATGGCACCCACTGGACCCACAGCACCCACAGAAACACCCGCAGCACCTATGGCACCCACAGCACCCACAGCAGCACCCACACCACCTATGGCACCCACTGAACCCACAGCACCCACAGCAGCACCCACACCACCTATGGCACCCACTGGACCCGCAGCACCCACAGCAGCACCCACACCAATCATGGCACCCACTGGACCCACATAACCTGCAGCAACACCCACAGCACCTATGGCACCCATTGCACCCACTAAACCCACAGCACCCATGGCACTCACTGAACCCACAGTGCCCACAGCACCCACGGCACCCACTGAAGCCACATCCCCCCGGCAGCGCCCGCGGGTGCCAGGCCGGGTGCCCCTCACCGCCTGGTGGTAGGGGGTGCGCTGGAAGGCCCAGGTGAAGCTGGTGGTCGCATTCCTCTGCACCACGTAGGTGTAGGACTGCTTGCCCTTGGCCCCTGTCCACGTCTCCACCGGCGTGTTGGTGCGGGAGTTGATGCCCTGGGGGGGGCACGGAGTCGGTAGGACCCCCCCAGAACTGGTGCTGTGCCCACACCCCCCCAGCCCCCAGTCCCCACTCACCACCATGAAGTAGAGCTCGCAGCTGACGCTGCAGATGGTCTCGAAGACGAAGCTGATCCTGGCCACCTCCTTGCTCTCTGCGTCCTCCAGCACCGGGCTCGGGGGGCTGGGGGCAGCATGGGGGGCACTGCCACGCTCTGCTCCCCTGCTGCTGTCCCCTGCCACCCCAGAACCGGTGCCCACCTCACCTGAAGCCAGGGACCACCAGCGTCAGGATCATGAAGTCGTTATCGGAAGCTCCTGCCCCGGTGTAGATGTAGTCCCCTGCCACCTCCCAGCCTGCGGGCACAAGGGGGCACAAGGTGGCAGCTCAGCAGGGTGCCCGCCTGCCCTCGCGGGAGGGCACAGTGTCTTGGCTGCTACCTGGCATCCCCTTGTACTCGAAGTTGATGCCGCTGAGGACGGTGGTCTCCATGTTGGGGGGCAGCACATTCCACCACTTGTACTCCAAGCCCAGCACCGGCTCCGTGCCCAGCGGGCAGCTGAGGCAGCCTGGGGACAGGAGGGGACAACCCTGCACCGGGGTGGCACCCACCTCTTTCCACAGGTCTGGGTGTCCCAGTTACCCCTCGGGCACAGTGATGGGCAGGACACCCCTCGGGCACAGTGATGTTGCCATCCTGACTAGAGCCACAGGGACAGCAGGGGACAACTCTGTGCTGAGGTGGCACCCACCTTCCCTCACAGCCCTGGGTGCCCCCTGGGGACAGCGATGGGGACATCCTTACTGGGAGTGTAGGGCCAGGGGAGGAGAAGCTTGTGCCAGGGTGGCACCCACCTCTCCACGGCAGCTCTGTGTGCCTCGATCACCCTTTGGGGGCAGCAGGATCCTTCCTGGTGCCGTTGGAGAAGCAGCCACAGCGACAGGAGAGGACAATCCTACGCTGGGCTGGCACCCACCTACCCCTGGCAGCTCTGGGTGCCCTGCTCACCCCCTGGGCACAGCGGCAGGGTCGTCCTTACCGGAGCCGTTGGAGTAGGAGCCGTAGGGGCAGGGCTGGCAGGCGCTGCCGTTGCCCTTGGCGAAGCCTGGGTTGCAGGGGGGGCACTTGGACTTCACCCCCGACGGGGGCAGCTTGGCCGCCTGCGGCAGCTCCTCGCTGCAGATCTTGGGCTCTGCCCACTTGAACATCAGCTGCGTCTGCCCGGGAGGCAGCGAGGGGGCTGAGCTGGGGTGGCAGGGGACATGGGCACAGCAGGGGACGACCCCGGGGTGCTTCCCCCCCCCCTCCCCCGGGCCGGGCTGTACCTCGCCGTGGGCGTCGCAGGCGGTGTGGGTGTAGAAGTAATCCTTGTCGGTGCAGGGCGGGCGAGGGCGGCAGGATGCTGAGCCAGGCTCTGCCAACCACCGGGGAGATGGCAGCTGGGTCAGCCTGGCAGAGCAACCTCACCCATGTCCCCTCGGGATGCCACCGTGCCACTATTCCCATCACCGAGGAGTGGCAGAGCCTCCCCACCCCCCTCCCATCAGCTCTCTCGTCCCCAGGGGCATCCCTGCAGGGCAAAGGTTGGGGTGCAAAGGGCATGCTTGGGGTGAGGGGACAGAGGGCACCTTAGCGATGATGCCACCCGTTGGATGCCAATGTTGGATCCCCTCCTTGCCCCCTCTCCCTTCCCCAGAGCCACCCCCAGAGGGCAGAGGTTGAGATGAAAAGGGGACCCAATTGTCACCTCCGAGGTGAGGGCACAGTGGGCACCTCACCGACACCCCCAGGGGCTGCCACCAGCACCGTGCCCATGTTTCTTCCCCTCCTTGCCCTCTCATCACCTCTCCCTTCCCCAGGGGCATCCCTGCAGGACAGATATTGAGGGAACAAGGGGACCTGGTTGCCACCTCTGGGTGAAGGGACAGAGGGCACCTCACCAATGTCCCCAGGGGATGCCACCAGCACCATGCCCCTTTTTATGCCCTTCCCTGCCTCCCCATCACCTCTCCCTTCCCCAGGGACATCCTTGTAGGGCAGACGTTGAGGGGGGGGACAAGGAGACTCGGTGCCACCCCTGTGTGAGGGGCCAGGGGAGGGGACACCCTACCAGCATAGGTGCCAGGCTCGCAGGGCTGGCAGGCAGTGGCTCCTTTGCTGGAGAAGGTGTCAGCAGGGCACAGCTGGCAGGCGGAGGAGCCGGCGGCGGGGGCGAAGGTGCCAGGTTTGCAGGGGAAGCACTCGGAGGTGTAAGCCACCCCTGGGCAGGGGGAGGGTGCTCAGGGGGTGGAAGCTATGGGGTTCGGGGGGGGTGGGGGGTTAGGGACACCCCCCTGGACTCCTCCCCCACCCTGCACCCACCTACCTGTGATGCCAATGTTCCTGACCAGCACTGGTTTGGGCACCTTGGCCCAGATGGAGAAGGCTGTGGTGCGCCAGTAGAGCACATTGTTACCTCTGCTGAGCTCCACCTGGGCAAGGGGGCAGGAGGGGGTTGGCACACGTGGGCAGAGGGGCTTGAGAGATTAACCCCTGCCTGGCAACACCAGCCCTGAGGTGGGGGGCATTGGGTCACAGCATCCCAGAGTGCCAGCGTGGTGAGGCTGGAAGGGACCTCTGGAGCTCACCCAGCCCAACCTCCCCTGCCCAAGCAGGGCACCCCCAGCAGCACCCCCAGGGCCTTCTCCTCGGAGCTGCTCTCCAGCAGGTCCCCCCTCAGCTGTGCTGCTCAGGAGGTTGTTCCTGCCCAGGGGCAGGACCTGCCCTTGCCCTGGCACAGCTCCAGGAGCTTCTCCTCTCCACAGCTCTCCAGCCTGGCCTGGCCTCCCTCAATGGCAGCACAGCCTGAGGGGTCTCAGCTGCTCCCCCCAGTCCGGATCATCCCAAACCGGTTTGGGCTCCACTCTGAGCCCTCCCCAAGGTCATCGATGAAGCTGAACGAGACTGGACTCAGCATTGCCCTCGCTGAGGGACTGCCCCCACCTGCTGCCTGCTCTGCAGCCTCACAGAGAGTGACACAAGGCTCCGGAGGGGCTGTCCCCAGGGACCTCCTCCCCCTCCCCATGCCACCTCCTGTCACCCCCCAGCTCACGCTGTGGAACTCCCAGCCCTTGTCTGTCGTCCTCATCCAGCGAGACTCCTCCACCGTGGGCTGGCACTGATCGTTCTGCACCTGGGGGGGACAGCAGCACAGAGACCCCAGGCTGGCACAGCCCCTCGGGAGCACCAAGCCCAGCCCAGAGCTCTGCTCTGCAACATTCACCTTAAACACAGCCCCAAGCAGCACATCCAAACCACCCTGGAACACAGCCAGGCTGGGGGGCTCCAGCACCTCCCCGGGCAGCTCACCACAGCCCCTGACCACTCTCTCCTGATGCCCAACCTGAGCCTCCCCAGGCTCAGCCTGAGGCCATTCCCCCCTGTTCTGTCTGCAGTTCCCTGTGAGCAGAGCCCAGCAGCAGCCTCTGCACAGTGTCCCTCCAGGTAGCTGCAGGCAGCAATGAGCTCTGCCCTCAGCCTCCTCTTCCTCACACTACCCATCCCCAGCTCCCTCAGTCTCTCCTCATCAGATTTATTCTCCAGGCCCTTCCCAGCTTCGTTGCCCTCCTCTGGAGCTGCTCCAGCACCTCCACAGCTCTCTTGGATTGCAGTGCCCAGAGCTGCACACAGCACTCGAGCTGTGGCCTCACCAGAGCCCAGTCCAAGGGCACAATCCCCTCCCTGCCCCTGCTGGGCACAGCATTTCTAATCCAAGCCAGGATGGCATTGGCCTTCTTGGCTGCCTGGGCACTGCTGGCTCACACTCAGCTCCCTGGGCACACTGCTGGCTCACACTCAGCTGCCTGGGCACACTGCTGGCTCACACTCAGCTCCCTGGGCACACTGCTGGGCTCACACTCAGCTCCCTGGGCACACTGCTGGCTCACACTCAGCTGCCTGGGCACTCTGCTGGCTCACACTCAGCTCCCTGGGCACTGCTGGCTCACACTCAACCCCCTGGGCACACTGCTGGCTCACACTCAGCTCCCTGGGCACACTGCTGGCTCACACTCAACCCCCTGGGCACACTGCTGGCTCACACTCAGCTCCTGCCTATTACCACCCCCAGGCCCCTTTCTGCCAGCAGCTCTCCAGCCACACTGCCCCAAGCCTGCAGCGCTGCCTGGGGCTGTTGTGCCCCAAGTGCAGGAGTTGGCATTTGGCCCTGTCGAAGCTCATCCCATTCCCCTTGGCACATTGGTCAGAGCCTACCCAAGTCCCTCTGCAGAGCCTCTCTGCCCTCGTTCAAACCATCACTGCCACCTCGGTGCCATCTGCAGCCTCACTGCTGACTCTCTCTCTGCCTGAGCATGGGGGTGGGGACCTCACCGCGTCCTCAGGGACACTCCCACGTCCCCCAGAACCTCTCAGGCACCCTCCCTGGCACCCTTCCAGCCCCTGGCACCCTTCCAGCCCCTGGCACCTACGAAGAACTCGAAGACGATGCTGCTGTCGGGGTAGATGTACTCGAAGGAGACGGTGCCAGACTGCTTGAGGCTGACGGCGTACATCAGGGTGGCAGTGCACTCGTCCGTGTTGGAGGCCACATAATCGCCCAGGGGCTCCCACCTCGACCTGTGCCATGGGGGACACACAGCCTGGGCACCGCTCCTGTGCCCAGCCCCCATAGCAGCCAGGCCTGGGGGCAGTGGGGAACAGTCCCGAGTGGGCGAAGCAGAGGATGTTGGATGCGAGGTTTGGGGCCGGCGCAGGGAAGCTCTGGGGGTGGAGAGCTGGGGACAGCACAGGGGGCATGGCACTCGTGCCCAGGGCAGGGCTTTGCCCACCAGCTGGTGAGAGGAGGGAGGGCAGGATGCAGCAGATGAGTATTGAAGGGGCTGCTGGGCGCAGCGTACAGCTGCCAGCGGCACAAACGCTGCGGTGCAGGGCGGCTTGGCACTGCCAGCTGGCCAGGGGGTTGGTGGCACAAGAGGGTGGCAGGAGACCTTTGTGGCACAACTGGCTGCAGAAGGGGCTGGTGGTTGATGATGCCACTGGCTGGCAAGAGGATTGGGTGGTGTAACCTGCTGGCAGGAGGAGAAGGGGACGCGAGTGGATGTTGGGAGGGTTTGGTGGCTGCTGGCACAGCCAGCTGGCAGGAAGGTTTGGTGGCACAAGTTAGCTGGCAGAAGGGCTTGGTGGCAGAACTGGCTGGTGAAAGGGCTTGGTGCCACCAGCTGGCAGGAGGGATTGGTGGCTGGTGGCACAGCTGGCTAGCAGGAAGGCTCAGTGACACAACCAGCTGGTGGGATTGGTGGCACAAGCAGCTGGCAGGAGAGCTTCATAGCTGCTGGCACTGCCCCAGGGGCCACGGTGGAAAGCCAAGTAGCAGGCTCATGGCACAAAGGTACAGGGACCCCCATGGGTGCTACCTCTCTGAGGAGGACTGGCAAGGGTATCCCAGGGGGTTGGGGGTCCTGCCACTGCAGGCAGGTGCCATGCTGCTGGGCTGTCCCCTTGCTGTCCCTTGGCATCACCTCCCAGAGAAGGGTAACAGAGGGAGCGTGGGAGAAGGAGAGAGGTGAGGAAACGTGGACTGAGCTGTCTCAGCACCCATCTGTGCCCGGCCCCACCATGCCAGGGCGGCTGAGTGCCCAAGCGCCCTCCTGGAGGGCAAGCAGGCAGGTCCACCCCCACCGTTAAGAGGACAGAGCTGTGCCAGGGGGGCACATGCCCACTCACCCCGTGCAGTTCTCCACGGCGTCCCCAAAGCCATCATCCACCTCCAGGTTGGTGGCGACGTTGGCGAAGCCGTGGGGCACTTCGTCCCACTCGTCGAAGCGGACGCCGGTGCCCAGCGAGTAGGTGCCCTCTGCACAGGGCCTGCAGGCCTGAGCCTTCATGTCCAGGAACTCCCCTGCCTTGCAGGAGAAAGCTGCAAAGGGCAGCCCGGGGTGGGCACGGGGAGGGCACATCCTGCTCCCCTCCCCGGTGCTGCTCCAGCCTCAGCATCCTCAGCTGGTCAGAGGGTGCCCGGTTGGGCTTGGCACCTCCCACCCCCAGCGGCCCTGTGCAGCTCAGCGTTCCCCATCCTGAGTATCTCTGCCGAGTTCCAGGTCCCTCATCCCAAGCATCGTCCCTGCCTGGCTCTGGGATCCCCCATCCTGAATATCCCTGCACAGCTCTGGGATCTCCCACCCCCAGCATCCCTGTGCAGCTCCAGGTTCCCCATCCCAAGCATCCCTACAAAGCTCCAGGTCCCTCATCCCAGGCACCATCCCTGCCTGGCTCTGGCATTCCCCCATCCCAGCTCTGGGATTCCCTCCATTTCCAGCATCCCTGTGCAGTTCCCAGTCCCTCGTCCTGAGCAGCCCTGCATGGTGCTGGGATCCCTTATCCCAAGCATCCCTGCACAGTTCCAGGGATGAGGTAATGCTGAGCATCCCTGCATGGTGCTGGGATCCTCCATCCCAAGCATCCCCGCGTGGATCTGGGTCCCTCATTCCCACTATCCCTGCGTGGCTGTGGAATTGCCCAATCTGTTCATCCCTCTGTAGCTCTGAGATCCTCCACTCTGAGCATCTCCACGTGGATCCAGATCCCTCATCCTGAGCATCTCCACATGGATCTGGCTCACTCACCCTAAGCATCTCCACAAGGATCTGGGTCCCCCACCCTGAGCACCTCCACATGGATCTGTCTCCCTCATCCTGAGCATCTCTGCACGGCTCTGGGATCCCCTTTGGCAGCTCCCCAGCACTCCCCAGCACCAGGCAGGATGTGACCCCGCGCTGAAGCAGGCTGCTGAGCCGCAGCACTCCCCGAGCCTGGAGGGGAGGGGGCGTGTGTGGGTGTTGCACCCCCCCCGGCGCATCCCGGCGAGGAGCTGCCAGCGCTGCCGGGCGCTCGCTGCCGCCGCAGACAGGTCCCTTTGAAGGCGTCGCTGCGGCGGAGCTGATGAAAAGCTTCTGCTGCTTCTTCTCCAGGCTCCTCTCCCTCCCCTCGCCCTCATTTCCTACCCCTGCCCTCCCCACATCCCACCACCACTCCTCCCCCATATTCCTCCTCCTCCCCCCTGCCCTTACAGCATTCGGTGCCCCTGACGGGGTCGGGCAGGCCGGTGCAGAGTCCCGGCGTGTGTGGCACTGCCACCCTCCAGCGTGAGCCTGAGCTGTCGCAGGCTGTGTACTCGTAGTGGTACTCGGACTGGGGAAGGAAAGAAAAGATACCGGGAGAGGCGCGGCCCCAAGACCCCCCCTCAGTGCTCCCCCCAACCCCGAGAGGCTGTGTCATGTCAACCCCCCCCAGACTTCATCCTCCTGCCCGGCTGCCTCTGCATTGGTTGAGTTCAAGCCGTTGTGATGTCCCACAGCTCCCAGTGCCCCCCAGTATGGCTCAGTTGAGCCAGGACTGGTCTGTGTGGTGGGAGAGGATGCTTGGGATGGGGGCTGCTGGCAGTGAGGGGTGCTTGGGGTGGGGGGACTCCAGGGGAAGTGAGATACTGGGGCAAAGGGGGGTCTGGGGGAGACGGAGAGGCTCGGGGTGGGGGAATGCTTGGGGCAAGGACAGAGCTCAGAGTGAGGGGTGCTGAGGGTGGGGGATGCTGGGTGTGGAGGGGCAGTTGGGGTAGGAGGATGCTTGGAGCGAGTGGGGTGCTTAGAGTGAGGGGTGCTCAGAGTGGGGGCATGCTCTGGGCAGGAGGGTTCTGGGGTCTCAGGGGCTGCTGGGGGCAGAGGGATGCCTGACTGGGAGGACACAGAGGATGGGGCTGTGGGTAGGGTGATCCCACCCAGGACATTCCCCAGGGCGGGCCGTGGGGGTCACCCATTCCATGTGCACATGCCCAGGACCTCCCTGACCACCCCACGCACCGAGCCGGCCCTGGCACAGTGAAGGTGACAGCACTGCCACCTCCTCCTCCTGCTGAGGGGGGTGTGTGCGCTGGAGCCCTGCTCCCCCCGAGTGCCAGGAGCTGATGGCACCGTTCCCGGTGCCGTTTGCCTTGGCGTGGCCACACGTGCCGCTCATTAAACCGGCTCGACCCGGATGTGCCGTCCTGCCACGGGCACCCACCCACTGTGGGCACCCCCCGGATGGCACCCAGAGCAGCCAGAGGGGGGGACAGCAGGGCACTGTGACCCCCCCGCCGCCAGCTGCCTCCGAGCTGGGACTGGCTCAAGGCCGGCGAGGAGGAGGCGATGCCGGGGGCAGGTGAAGCCGAGTTTGGGAGGGGTTTAATCCACCGGGCAGGGTGAAGGTTGGGTCTGGCTGCTTGGTGGGGTGGGGGGTGAGGGAGTGACACTGCCCACCCCCACCCCTCCACTGCAGCATCTGTGGGGTGTCGGTGGCGGCCGTCGTGGCTCCGTGCTCCCGGCAGACGCCGGAGCGTGGCAGGTTGGCAGCCGAACAAGGCTTTGATGTTCCTGTCTGGGAGGGGAAAGGGGGAGGGAGATGGGAACAGGGGGAGGGAAATGGCAAAAGGGGGGCAGAGGGGGGCGAAGGCGCTGCCTGCACCCCACCCCCCATCCCGGGTATAGGCAGCGCCGAGCCCCTCCGTGGCGCTGGCATGAGGACATAGAGAAGGGTGCCCATGACCGTGGGCAGCGTGGGGTCACCCAGGATCATCCCAGCATTCCCGAGATCCCAGCACTGCTCCTGCTCCCGAGGGATTCCCCTGAGAAGCGGGAGGGGGTTTCCCTCTTGCTAAACTTCTCCTGCCCCCCAGCCCAACCGATGCCACCCAGCAGAGCTCCATCCACGCCGGCTCCAAACTCCCAAGAAATTGACCTAATTCAGCCCTGGGGCAGCTCCGCGGCAGGAGGAGGACCCCAGGCTGCCGCCACCACCCTTAGGGGAGAGAGAGAACCTGTCCCCCAGCATGGGGAGGGGACACAGGGACACGACACACACACAGACAGAGATGGGGACAAGGAACATGACCTCCAGGGGAGTGATCCCTCCCGGGGCTGGCACCAGCTGCAGTCTATTGTTCCCCGCCCGGGCCGGTGGAACACGGAGACACAGACACAGAAACTGGATCACGGCACACGCAAATCACTGCCCCAGATGAAAGGCAGCCACGGCTGGGGGACAGCTTGGGGGGGGGACACACAAACACACACCCCAGGGGACACCCCGAGAGGGGATATTTGCGAGGTGCTGGGGGGAGGTCAAGCTCAGCATTGCTGTCCCTGAGGTCCCAGCCAGGGGGTTCTCCACGCAGGACACTTTGTCCCCACTTCAGGCCACCATGTGCCGGACGGGGAGCAGCACGTGGATGATGGGGACATGTGTGCGTGTCCCCCCCAGACATCACCACCTTGTCACCACCCCTGCAGCTCTCAGCCCAGGCTGGGGCTGGGCACATCTGCACCTCACGCTGGGACCAGTGACCAACAAAGACCTGGGGGACACAGACTGGAGGTGGCTCCAGGGACCACCAGGCTGAGCTCGATGTCCCTAAGGGGACTCCCCCGCCCCGAGGAGCAAAGTCACCCCCTCTTTAGCCCCCCTCAATCCCTAGAGGGGATCCCCCCCGGTACAGTCCATCGGTGACAGATGCCCATAGCGACAGACCGGGAGCCTCTGGGGACTGGATGAGCCCCCGGGGCCCCGGGGCGGGGGCCAAAGCCCCCTCCAGGCCCCAACGGACCGAGCAATCCCCCCACTATAGGGACCCCCCTTCAGTAGGGCCCCCCCCATCCTATGGGGACACATCCCCGGTGCTCCAGGGCTCGGTTCCGTTTACCGGGGGGGTAGCGATGCCGGTTGATGGTTCCCTCCCCGCTCTTCTTCCTCCCTTTCCCCCCCGCCCCGGTTCCGGTACCTCCTTGCAGACGTGCAGCCGTTCCCCGGGGAGTCCCGGCGATACGGTGACCGCCAAGCACAACACCATCAGAATCCGGTCCATGGCTCCGGTACCGGTACCGGTCATGGCGCAGCGGTAGCGGCGGCGGCAGCGCTCGGCCCCGTGCGGGCACCGGCCCCGCGGCCCCGCCTCCCGTCAACGGCCCGGCCCCGCGCACGCACCTGCCGCCACCTGCCCCCGCCCCCGGCAACGGGAGCGGCACCGGGAACGTTACACCGGGAACGGCACAGAGCGTTGCCGCCTGGGGAACGTTATCCTAGGAACGGCACAGCGAACGGCACCGAGCATCGCCCCCCGGGAACGGCACCGAGCATCAGCCCCGGAATACGTTGTCTCGGGAACGGCACCGAGCATCAGCGCCCGCGAATGGCACCGGGAACAGCACTGAGCATCGTTCCCCCGGAAACGTTATCCCGGGATCGGGAATGGCACCGGCAATCGTTCCTGGGGACGGTAGTGGGAACGTTATCCTGGGAACGGCACTGGGAACGGTACTGAGCACTGCCCCCGGGAATGGAAGCCTGGGAATGGCACCGAGCGGCATCCCCGGGAATGGTACCGGGAACGTCATCCCGGAAGCAGCATCAGGAACGTTATCCCGGGAACGGCGCTGTGCATTGCTCCTGGGAGCGGCACCGGGAATGTTATCCTCGGAACGGCACCGGGAACAGCCCCGGGAACCGTACCAGGAAGGTTATGTAGGAAGCCGCATAAGGAACAGTACCGGGAGCGGCACCGAGAATCACCCCCGGGCACGGTATCGGGAATGTCATGCCGGGAACGGCACCAGCACAGGGCATCATCTCCAGGGACGGCAAACGCACCGTGAACGGCACCGGGCATCTCCTCTGGAAGCAGCTTTGGGAACGTGTTCCCTGAACGGCCCCGGGCAGCTCCCCGGGAACGATACCGGGAACGGTCCCAGGAACGGCCCCTGAAACGCTGGGAAAAGCCTCAGCCCCGAGAACGTCATCCCGGCACTGGCACCACGGATGGACCCCGGGAACGGCACTGGCACCTGTCACCGTCCCCGGGAACGTTATCCCGGGAGTGTGTCCCTGCGAACCGCCCCGGTAGTCACAGCCCGGGGAACAACAGCGGGCACTGCCTCGGGGCACCGGCACCGGAGCCCCGGCTGAATATCCCCGGGGGAAAGCACCGTGCCCCGCTCCCTCCGCCGGTAACGGCCTCTCCTCCCGGTCCCCAACAGCAGTGCCCAGTGTAGGGGGCACCGGGACGCGGTGCGTTGCGTCCCCTCCTCAGCACGGTGCCAGTCCCGGATCCCCTGGGCGGGGGGGACACGGCGACAGGGGAGCGCCACGGGCGGCTGCGTGGGGACGCAGGGGACATGGCACTGCGGTGGCATTAGGGTGCGGATGTGCACCGCGGGAACACAGGACACGGCCGTGGGGTGGGGACAAGTCTGTGCCCATGGCAGCAAGGGACAACACTGCGGCTACAGTGGCACCAGGAGGTGGCTGTGCCCTGTGGGGGTCACCTCAGCAGACAGAGACCCCCCCCAGCAGTGTCCCCACTGCATGGCAACTCCCACCGGGACCGTGGCTTCTCCTGGCAGTGCCAGCACCTCAGCTGTCCCCATGCCACCACGGTGCCCATGCCCTCCTCACTGCCCGCTGCCAGTTAAGTCCCCAAGCTCCCAAGCGACACAGCTCGGGGGTGCCACCCATGGGAGGTGCCAGGAGATGCAGGACACAATGCAAACAGCCTCCTGCCAGGCCTGGGCACCCTGCTGGGCGCCTGCACTCTATGCCCAGCGCTGGCACGGTCCTGTGGGACACTCACAGGCGGCTACGTGGCCACAGCTGCCACACAAGCACAGCACACGGATGGCACAGCCCAGGGTGATGCTCATATGCATGGCACGGAGCTGGCACACATGGCACAGTGCTCGTAGGACTTGCACGGCCCCAGGGATGCTCATGCACACTGCAGGGCCTGGTGCCAAGCTCAGATCCACTGCAGGGCCTGGCCCCGGTGCCAGGCTCACCCCCTTGGCAGATGCTGCACTGGGCAGCCCCCGTGCCAGGCTCACAGCTGTGGCAAGTGCTGGGCTGGCTGGTGCCAGTCCCACACCTGCGACAGACCCGGGGCTGGCTGGTTCCGGTGCCAGGCCCACTCCCGCGGCACGGCCCGGTGCTGGCCGGTCCCGGTGCCAGGCTCACTCCCGCGGCAGGCCCGGGGCTGGCTGATGCCGGTGGCGGGTCAGAATCGCAAGGCGCTCACAGGCCGTGGCCTCGCCTATCTGATCGACTCATCCCGCCCGCCGCCAGCCACCGCACAGCGCCCGCGGGCTTCGCGGAGCTCTTTCTTCTCATCTCGGCTGGGCCTAGCCCGGCCGATCGAATAAGATCAACGTGTAGGGGGCCGGGGGCCGCGCCTCACACACCCGCCTGGCACAGCCAGACCCACACCCGCACTCTCGGACACACACAGACCCACGCGTCCCGCACGCACCCAGCGCCACACACACCCGCGGCCATTCCGCCCCGGCAGCGCCCGGCCCTGCGCCGCCTTTTTATAGCGCGGCCACGCAGGGCACGTCGGGAAGAGGCGGCCGCTCCGGACGCCGTCCCAGCGCGCCCCCTGCCGGCCGGAGGACTCGCGGCCGCCCACGCCTGCCCCGCAGCAAATCCGGGGATGAGGAATCCTCCGCGGATCGCCCAGTCCCAACCGGTAACCCAGCACTGCCAGGGCGCCGCTGAACTGCGTTACTCAGCGCCATTATCTCCACGGCTTTTAAAGCCCTCCAAGGGGTCCGGACCCCTCTGAGCCTGTTCAACTGCGGTTTCATCCCATCGGGCTCTTCTGCCAGGGTCTTGGAGCTCTACCAGACCCCATCTGGGATCTGAGCTATCTACGTCCCTCTGGGCCCTTTCACTTGTGTCTTAAACCCTACCAGCTGTTTCTGTCGGGGTCAGGCTCCCCTCTAAACCCGATGAAGCTCCATCACGTTGAGGTTTGACCACTTAGAATCAGTCAGGGTTGGAAGGGACCACAATGATCATCCAGTCCCAACCTCCCTGCCATGCGCAGGGACACCCTACCCTAGAGCAGGCTGGCCACAGCCTCAGCCAGCCTGGCCTTAAACACCTTCAGGGATGCGGCCTCAACCACCTCCCTGGGCAGCCCATTCCAATGCCACTCACTCTCTCTGTGAAGAGCTTTCTCCTAATATCCAAGCGCGGACCCCCTTGCTTTAAAGGTTCATTCGTTCCCTGTCCCCCTTGCTTTAAAGGTTCATTCTTTCCAGTCCCCTCTGTTTGGGGTCTGGCCCCTGCAGCCCTTCCCCTTCCTGCCACTCCCAACATGGCTGCCTCGCTCGGCCGGGCCATTCCTTCGCTGGCCACAGGAGGCGGAAGTGCCGCTCCCAACATGGCGGAGGCCAGGCCGCGCCACACCCAAGATGGCGGCGCGGGGGCGGAGCTCGCCGCCCGGCCGGGTGCCGCAGCGGCCGTGGCCGCCGGGGGCGGGCGGCGCTGGCTGGGCGGTGACTCGGCCGCCGCGGCGGGGCCGACGGCTGGATTCATATCGCAGCTGCCCCGAGAGCACGAAGCCGACCCTCCGGTGCCACTCCCAACATGGCGGCGGCGCTGCCCCGGCTGTCCCTGCCGCTCCCGCGAGAAGCAGGGGTGAGTCCTCGCGAGAGCTCTGCGCGTGCCGCGCGGCCGACATGGAGCCGGGCGGCGGCGGAGGGGTCCCGGGGCCTCTCCCGGGTAACAACAAGGCCCGCGGCGGGCCGGTGCCGCCCGGCAAGGCCCGGGACCTGGGCCGTCCGCCGCGCAAGGACTCCGAGGTCAGCGCCGCTGCCGCTGGGCCCGGCTCCGCGGGGGGGGGCGGGCGGCTTTCCCGGGCGGGGCGCGCCGGGCCGGGCCGGGCCGAGCTGGGGCTGCGTCGTTGTGGTCCCCGCCGTGAGCCCGGGGCCTGCCTGTGCGGTGCCGGTGGACTCTGCCGTCCGCTTCTGGCCTGACCCGAGCGGTGCTTGAGCTCCGCCCGCTGCGGGGCTGGTCCCGGACCGGTTCTTGCCCGCTCCCAGCGCTGGTGCTTCGGTACCGCTTCCGCTGGGGCAGGGCCTGGGACAGTCACCCTCCCGCTCCCCGCAGCCGGTTCGTTGGTACCGGTTCGCCCCGGGCTGGTCCGGGGCCAGCTGCTTCCCCAGTACCAGAGCCGGTGCTTCGGTTCCGGCTCTCCTGGGGTCGCTTTTGCTGCCTCGAAGCCTTGCTCGGGCACCTCAGCAGGAAGCCTGTGTGGGCCGAGAGGCTTCTCTCTGCCAGGCTTGTTTGGTGCCGGCTGTGCCTGCAGCCCACCAGGGTCGCTGCCAGCTTCCCGTTCATCCTATCCTCGGCTTTGGTCCGGTTTGACCTGTCTGGGACATGGGAGTGGCTCAGTCCTGGCGCTCCCAAGTGGACCCGGCACAGGTCACCTCCCTCCCAGGGCTGCTGTCTAGGCCAGGGGCTTAAAGGGGGCAAGAGAAAAGCTGGGGACAGAGCTTTTGTCAGGGTCTGTTATGCCAGGACAAGGAGTGATGCTTTGGAACTGAAAGAGGAAGATTAAGAGTGGAGAGAAGGGAGAAATGTTTGGCACTGAGGGTGGGGAGAGCCTGGCCCAGGCTGCCCACAGAGCTGGGAGCTGCCCCCTGGCTGGCACCAGCCCAGGCCAGGCTGTGTGGGGCTGTGAGCAGCCTGCTCTGGCTGCAGATGTCCCTGCTGAGGGCAGGGCTTGGGCTGGAGGAGCCTGGAAGGTCTCTTCCCACCCAAACCAGTCTGGGATTCTCCTCACCTTTACCAGTCAGCACTGGCCTGGTGCGGTGGTGAGGGTTGAGTTGCTGTGTTCCTGCACATCAGGTTGGTGCTGCTGTGCTGCCCAGTCCGGGCTCTGCTGAGCCTGACCAACCCTACCAGGAGCCACCAAGGTCCTGCTGAGCTGTGGTGACATCAGGAGGGTTGAGTGGCTCTTGATTTATCCCATGGCTTTTCCACTGTGTCCCTCAAATCCACTTTCATTCCTGGGATAGCTCTGGACCCATCCACTTTCAGGGGTGAGGAATGACAGGAGAGGGCTGTGAGTAGCTCTGTGTGATCCTGGAATGCTGGGGAACATCTCCCAGCCCCACCAGCAACTGCTGCTGGATCATCCTGGAGCGCTGGGAAGCACCTCCCAGCCCCCCCAGCAGCTGTTTCATCCTCACTCCCCGCAGCTGGCATCCCTCTGGTGGGGAGGGACAGCCTAAATTTTGGGACCCACCTCAAATTCTTCCGCATCTGTGTGACACAGATGAGCTCTGAGACCTCCTCGGGCCTCCTTAACCCTTTCCTTACCCCTGGCTTACCCCAGCCCTCATCTCCTGCTTGGGCTCTGGGGCCCTCGGGCAGCTGCCGGAGCGGTTGTGCCGCGGTGCGGCGGCAGGGGCTGCCCAGCGGCGGTGGCTGAGTGCCGCAGAGCTGGGCTGGAGGTGCAGGGGGTGGGTTGGAGTTGCCTTGGCAACGTTTCCTGCTGCTGCAGGGACATTTTGTTTTGTTCTCCAGCAGATCCAACCCTGGATTCCCGGGAGGATGAGGTGAATTTGGGAACCTCTTGAGGATTTGGGAGTTTAGCTGAGAAATGCTGGATTTGAAGTGATTTGCTTGGTTTGGTTTTTTTCTTTCCTCTCTTTTTGCTTTCAGGGCTACTCTGAGTCCCCAGATCTGGAGTTTGAATATGCAGACACTGACAAATGGGCAGCAGAGCTCTCTGGTGAGGGATTCATCCTGCTGGAGCAACCATAAAGCAGCTTTGGCACCTCCATCAGGGTCTCTTTATCCCTCCTCAGAGGCAGTTGCCATCCCAGCAGTCATTCCTTGTAGCTTTGTGCTGAGTGGTTTGGAGGTTTGGGGTTTTTTCCCCCCCTTCCCCTTTCATCTTGGCTGAAGGTGCCCAGGGCTGAGCTTTCCCTGGTGGCTTGCTGCAGGTGGCTGGAGCTGCTCTGTCTGCTCTCTTGGCAGAGCTCTACAGCTACACAGAGGGGCCTGAGTTCCTGCTCAACCGCAAGTGCTTCGAGGAGGACTTCAGGATCCATGGTAAGAGTCCTAGGATCACTCAGGGCTGGAAGGCACCACAGGGCTCAGCCAGCTCCAACCCCCTGCCATGGGCAGGGACACCTCACACTAGAGCAGGCTGCCCAGAGCCTCATCCAGCCTGGCCTGAAACACCTCCAGGGATGAAACTTCCACCACCTCCCTGGGCAGCCCCTGCCAGGCTCTCATCACCCTCATGCTGAGGAACTTCTTCCTGAATTCCAGGCTGACTCTCCCCATTTCCAGCTTGGTTCCATCTCCCCCAGTCCTATCACTCCCTGACAGCCTCAGAAGTCCTTCCTCAGCTTGTAGCCCCCTTCAGATACTGGGAGGCCACAAGAAGGTCACCTGGGAGCCTTCTCTCTAGACTGCACAGCCCCAACTGCCTCAGGCTCTCCTCCCAGCAGAGCAGCTCCAGCCCTTTGCTCATCATTGTGGCCCTTCTCTGGACACCTTCCAGCACCTCTATAGCCCTCTTGTCCCAGGGGCTCCAGAACTGGACACAGTACTCCAGGTGGGGTCTCAGCAGTGCAGAATAGAGGGGGCAAATCACCTCCCTTGCCCTGCTGCCCACACTGCTTTTCCCTCTCCCCCCTCACACAGCCTGTCCTTGGCCCTCTGCCCCCTCACAGGAGGGTCAGGGAGCTCCTGGAGGAGATTGATAGGCTGGCTTGGAAGGGACCTTCAGGATTACCCAGTCCCAGCCTCCTGCCCCAGGCAGGGACACCTCCTGCTAGAGCAGGTTGCTGAAGGCCTTTTGGGATGAAGGGATTGAGGCTGAGTCAGAAATGTCCATTTCAGGGTCAACACCCTGAGGTCATCATCTTCATCCTAGGGTATCCTCCAGGGCTCCCACAGGGACCACCTTGGTGTCCCCACCCTGGCACCATCAGCATGTCCCCACCCTGCCATGTCATCTACCCACCAACACCCAGTCTGTGCCTCCAATGTGTCCCCACCACTGTGGCCACCTCAGTTTCACCACTACGGAGCCACCATCACCCATCTCCAGTTTGTGACCACCACCAGCCCTCTGTCCTGAGGCCATCAGTGTGTCTCCCACCTTGGGGGTCACCTTCTTCATCCACCAGGTCTCCACCACCCTGGAGCCCCCAGCAACACCCAGTCTAGGGCCACCAACCTCCAGTCTAAATCTCCTCTCTTCCACCTTCAGCATATCCCTTCTCATCCTATCACTCCATGGTGGTGTCTGGGGCAGGCCCAGGTGCCCTCAACCTTCTCTGCTTTGTCTTTTCAGTGAGGGAGAAGAAATGGACAGAGCTGGACAGGAACCAGCACCGCACCCACGCCATGAGGCTCCTGGATGGGCTGGAGGTCACCGCGCGGGAGAGGAGGCTGAGGGTTGCCAGAGCCATCCTTTATGTGGCCCAAGGTGACTTCAGGCTTCTGTCACCCCCTTTAGTTCCCCGCCCTGGCAACATCTGGGTCGGTAGGTTGGAGGCTGTCAGAGCACTGCAGGTTATCTTCTGGTCTCTTGGTTTCACCTGCGATGTCCTGAGCTGAGCCTCACAGCTATGGCTGCAAACCATTAAGGCTGGAGGAGACCTTTGGGACTCCACAACCTCAAGCCTGAGGCTAGAACTGCCTGGGTACAACTGAGCCTTGGAATCATGGAATTGTTTAGCTTGGAAGAGATCTTTTGGGTCATGGCCCTTAGCCATGGCCCTCAGCACAGCTCCAGGGCTTTGAAACCCCTCCAGGGGTGGGAACTCCACTGCCCCTGGGCAGCCTGGGCCAGGCCTGGGCAAGCCTCAAGGCCAAGAAGTTGTTCCTTATGGCCAACCTGAACCTGCCCTGGGGCAACTTGAGGCCATTTCCTCTCATCCTGTCCCTTGTTCCCTGGCAGCAGAGCCCAACCCCAGCTGACTGCAGCCTCCTCTCAGGGAGCTGCAGAGAGCAGTGAGGTCTCCTCTCTGCCTCCACCAGGCTGAACCCCCCCAGCTCCCTCAGCTGCTTCTCCCCAGCCCTCTTCTCCAGACCCTTCTCCACCTTTGTTGCCCTTTTCTGGCCCTGCTGCAGCCTCTCAGTGTCCTTCTTGGAGTGAGGAGCCCAAAACTGACCCCAGGACTCAAGGTGTGCCCTCCCCAGTGTCCTGTCTAGGGGGCACAATGCCTACTCTGCTCTTGCTGTCCACACTGTGTCTGATCCAAGCCCAGATGCTGGTGACCCTCTTGGCCCCCTGCTCCTGCCCAGCTCCCTCAGCTGCTCCTCCTCAGCCCTGTTCTCCAGAGCCTTTAGCCAACCTCTCAGGGCAGTTCCACCCTCTCCAGCTGACTTTTGGCCTTCAGCTGGAGGCTATTTTTTCGTTCCCCCTCTGGTGGGGGTGGGAGGAGGTTGGGCTCCCTGCAAGGCTGGGGTGCAGCCAGGCTGTCCTTGCAGGCACCTTTGGGGAGTGTGGCTCTGAGGCTGAGGTGCAGGCCTGGATGAGGTACAACATCTTCCTCCTGCTGGAGGTGGGAACCTTCAACGCCCTGGTGGAGCTGCTCAACATGGAGATCGAGTGAGTGCTGGGGGAAGGGGATGGGTTGGAAGGGACCGTAAAGCTCATCCAGTGCCAGCCCCCCTGCCATGGGTGGGGGCAGCCTCCCTGGGCAAGCTGTGCCAGTGTCTCCCCACCCTCATCACAGAATCACAAGGGCTGGAAGGGACCTCCAAAGCTCATCCAGTCCAGCCCCTGGCAGAGCAGGATCAGCTGGAGCAGGTCACACAGGAACACATCCAGGCAGGGTTTGAACCTCTCCAGAGAGGGAGACTCCACAGCCCCCCTGGGCAGCCTGTGCCAGGCTCTGTCACCCTCACAGGGGAAAAAAATCCTCCTCATGTTTCCATGAAGCTTCCTCTGCCTCAGCTTCCACCACTGCCCCTTGCCTGGCACTGGGCATCACCCAGCAGAGCCTGGCTGCAGCCCCCTGGCACTCCCTGCACACATTGATAACCATGGGCGAGATCACCTCTCCGGCTCCTCTGCCCCAGGCAGCACAGCCCCAGCTCCCTCAGGCTCTCCTAACAGAGCTGCTCCATTCCCTTCAGCAGCTTTGTGCTGGACTCTCTCCAGCACTTCTATGTCCTTGAACTGGGGGGGCCCAGAACTGGGCCCAGTACCGCAGATGGGCAGGTGCACAACTCGCTCCCGAGGTGGCCGCGGGGTGTGGCGGTGGCCTTTGGGCTGGTGGCAGGGGGGGAGCTGTGGGCAGGGCTCCCTCTGAGGCTGTTCTCCCCCCGCAGTAACAGCGCAGCCTGCAGCAGCGCGGTCCGGAAGCCTGCGATCTCCCTGGCCGACAGCACCGACCTCCGGTAGGGCCTCAGCACCGCTGCCTACTGTGGCCAGCAGCCACCAGAGGGCGTCCCGGCTCTGTCGGGGGCTCTGTCGGGGGCTCTGTCGGGGGCTCTGTCGGGGGCTCTGTCCCGGATCTGACCCACCTGAGCGAGCTGTGCTTCAGAGCCATGCAGTTGTTTAGGTTGGAAGAGACCTTTTGAGATCAATGAGTCTCAGCCTCAGCCCAGCGGTGCCAGGGCACCACCAAGCCATGGCCCTTGGCACCGCAGCTCCATGGCTCTGGGCAGCCTGGGCCAGGCCTGGACAAGCCTCAAGAGCAAGAAATTGTTCCTCGTGGCCAACCTGAACCTGCGCTGGGGCAACTTGGGGCCATTTCCTCTCATCTTGTCCCTTGTTGCTGGGGAGCAGAGCCCAACCCCCAGCTGGCTGCAACAGCAATGAGGTCTCCTCCAGGCTGAACCCTTCCCAGCTCCCTCAGTTGCTCCTCCCCAGCCCTGTTCTCCAAACCCTTCCCTATCTTTTTTGCCCTTCTCTGGACCTGCTGCAGCTCTTCAATGTCTGAGAGGGAAGAGCCCAAAACTGACCCCAGGACTCAAGCTGTGACCTCCCCAGTGCCTGGTCCAGGGGGCACAATCCCTGCCTTGCTCTTGCTGCCCACACTGTGTCTGCTCCAAGCCCAGGTGCTGCTGTCCTTCTTGGCTCCCTGGGGCTGCTCAGACAGTAACTGTCCCTTGTGCTCAGCCTGTGTGCAGCTACTTTGGGCCATGAAGGCAGAACAGAGCTTTGCCTGCTTGGACCTGCAGAGATGTTCTGCCTCAGTGCTTCAGCTCCCATCTTCAGCTGTGGTCTGGGCCCATCCAACTCCTTCCCAGAGCCTTGGCTGCTGGTGGTACCTCCATAACTCACCTTGGCCTGGTTCTTTCTGCAGGGTGCTGCTGAACACCATGTACCTGATCGTGGAGACTGTTAGGCAGGAGGCTGAGGGGGACAAACCTGAGTGGAAGAGCATGAGACAGACCTTCAGAGCAGAGCTGGGTGAGCAGCAGGTGCTTGCAGGTTGATGGAATGGAGAAGTGAAGGCTTTGAGGAGACCTCACAGTGGCCTTCTAGTGTCTGAAAGGGGGCCTAGAGGAGGGCTGGGGAGGGACTTTTGATAAGGTCTTGTAATGAGGAGGAGGAGGATGAATGGGTTTGAACTGGCAGAGGNCCGGGGGGGTTGGATCTGACTGAGCTTTGAGATCCCTTCCAGCCTAACCCATTCTATGATGTCCAGGGCTGAAGAGCTAAGAGAGTGAGTTGAGGTTTGGCTGCAGGCTCTACTTGGTGTATGCTGCCAGCACTGGGTTGGGTTCTGCCAGGCTGAACCTTGCTGGTGAGCAGAGGGCACCAAGTTGCCTTTTCTGCTCTTTGGGTGCTCACTGCCTTGGAGGGGAGAAGGGAAGAAGTTGACTGTTGGAGCTGTTGTTGCTTCTCAGCACAGAGATGGGGTAATGATGGAGGTTCCAAGGTCTTGGGAAGGAATCCCAGAACAGTTTTGGGGTGGAAAGGAGCTTTAAGATGAGTCCAGACATGACCTGACTCTGCCAAGCTTGGTGCTGAGCCGTGAAGGGTCCTGGCTGAGAGGAGGATCCTTGGAGCTGGGCAGAAACTGCAGAGGGTGCTGAGGGTGGTGGTGCTGGGGGGTTGGGGTGAGAAGAGGGACAAAGACTGCCTTGGACAGTGCTGCTGTGTGCTTGCAGGAGCTCCCCTGTACAACAATGAGCCCTTCTCTGTCATGCTCTTTGGGATGGTGACCAAGTTCTGCAGCGGCCACGCTCCACACTTCCCCATGAAGAAGGTTCTGCTCTTGCTCTGGAAGACTGTGCTGGTGAGGAGAGCCCCTGGGGGTGCTGCCAAGTCTCTTGGGCTTTGACATTGGGCAGAAGGAGGAAGTTCTGCCCTTGGAGCTGACTGAAACTGCTCCACCCTCTTGCTTTGATGTTCAGTTTGTGCCCTGTTAGGGAATTGTGGAATGGTTTCGGTTGGATGATCTTAAGATGATGGAGTCCAACCCAGCAGTGCCAGGGCACCACCAACCCATGGTCCTCAGCACCACATCTCCCTGGCCCTGAAACCCTTCCAGGGATGGGGACTCCAGCACTGCCCTGGGCAGCCTGGGCCAGGCCTGGGCAAGCCTCAAGGGCAAGAAATTGTTCCTCGTGGCCAACCTGAACCTGCCCTGGGGCAACTTGAGGCCACTTCCTCTTGTGCTGTCCCTTGTTCTTTGAGAGCAGAGCCCAACCCCAGCTGGCTGCAGCCTCCTCTCAGGGAGCTGCAGAGAGCAGTGAGGTCTCCTCTCAGCCTCCTCCAGGCTGGACCCCTCCCAGCTCCCTCAACTGCTCCTCTGCAGCCCTGCTCCCCAGACGCTTCCTCACCTTTGTTACCCTTCTCTGGGCACACTCCAGCCCCTCAATGTCACCCTCTTATCCCTTCTGCCTTTGCCAACAGCACAGCACCATGGGCACAGGCAGCTCTTTTACCCCCTGGGGCAGGGTTTGGTCCTCCTGGAGGGCAGGTTTGGGGCGGGCAAGGTGGCAAAGTGCCCAGTGCCATGCACGGGGGCACCACCCGGGCTCAGGCTGCTGTCTCCTCCCGTGCAGTGCACTCTGGGAGGCTTTGAGGAGCTGCAGAGCATGAAGGCAGAGAAGAGAGAGATCCTGGGGCTGCCACCACTGCCAGAGGACAGCATCAAAGTCATCCGCAACATGCGGGCAGCCTCCCCCCCGGCCTCCGCCTCCGACCTCATCGAGCAGCAGCAGAAGAGAGGCCGCAGGGAGCACAAGGTGACAGCCAGGGGGGACAGCTGGGCACCTGCACAGGCTGGGCAGATGGGCACAGTCCAGTGCCAGGGGGTTTAACTAAGTCCAAGTGCAGGGTTCTGCACTTTGGCCACAACAAGCCCAAGCAGCACTACAGGCTGGGGACAGAGTGGCTGAGAGCAGCCAGGCAGAGAGGGACCTGGGGGTGCTGGGAGAGAGGAGCTGAAGAGGAGGCAGCAGTGCCCAGGTGGGCAGCAGAGCCAATGGCATCCTGGGCTGGCTCAGGAGCAGTTTGGGCAGCAGGACAAGGGAGGTTCTGCCCCTGTGCTCAGCACTGCTCAGGCCACAGCTTGAGTGCTGTGTCCAGTTCTGGGCTCCTCAGTTCAAGAGAGATGTTGAGGTGCTGGAAGGTGCCCAGAGCAGGGCAGCCTGGGTGGTTCTGTGACCTGCACACTGCCCCCAGAGCAGGCCCCGAGGTGCTCAGCTGCCAGCTCCTCTCCCTGCAGGCCCTGATCAAGCAGGACAACCTGGATGCCTTCAACGAGCGAGATCCTTACAAAGCTGACGACTCCCGGGAGGAGGAGGAGGAGAACGATGATGACAACAGCCTGGAGGGGGAGACCTTCCCCCTGGAGCGGGATGAAGTGATGCCTCCCCCCACCCAGCACCCCCCCAGCGACCGCATCACCTGCCCCAAAGGCCTGCCCTGGGCCCCCAAGGTCAGGTGAGTCCATGGGGCAGAGCTGGGTTAGGCTTGGGGGAGTCCTGGAGCGCTTGGAGGAAGCTGGAGGCTGTTAGCTGGGGAGAGGCTCTGCAGGGAGCTGAGCCTGGGGAGAGGCTCTGCAGGGAGCTGAGCCGAGCCAGGGGAGAGGCTCTGCAGGGAGCTGAGCCGAGCCTGGGGAGAGGCTCTGCAGGGAGGTGAGCCGAGCCTGGGGAGAGGCTCTGCAGGGAGCTGAGCCTGGGGAGAGGCTCTGCAGGGAGCTGAGCCGGGGGAGAGGCTCTGCAGGGAGCTGAGCCAGGGGAGAGGCTCTGCAGGGAGCTGAGCCAGGGGAGAGGCTCTGCAGGGAGGCTGAGCTGAGCCAGGGGAGAGGCTCTGCAGGGAGCTGAGCCAGGGGAGAGGCTCTGCAGGGAGGCTGAGCTGAGCCAGGGGAGAGGCTCTGCAGGGAGCTGAGCCAGGGGAGAGGCTCTGCAGGGAGGCTGAGCTGAGCCAGGGGAGAGGCTCTGCAGGGAGCTGAGCCAGGGGAGAGGCTCTGAAGGGAGGCTGAGCTGAGCCAGGGGAGAGGCTCTGCAGGGAGCTGAGCCGAGCTGGAGGAGAAGCTCGGCAGGGAGCTGAGCCAGGGGAGAGGCTCTGCAGGGAGGCTGTTAGCTGGGGAGAGGCTCTGCAGGGAGCTGGGGGAGATGTTGAGGTCTGGAGTGGCTAGAGGAAGGTGGAGGCTGTTAGCTGGGGGAGATGTTGCTGCTGGCGTGGCCAAGCCAGGGGTCGCTTTGGTGCTGTGCCTGGGTGGGGTGGGCTCAGCACCATCCCCGAGCAGGAGGCTGTAGCTTCTGGGCTGTGCCTGGGGCTGTGGTGCTCCAGCAGGATGTGACTCTGGCTCTTGCCCCCCCAGGGAGAAGGACATTGAGATGTTCCTGGAGTCCAGCCGCAGCAAGTTCATCGGCTACACGCTGGGCAGGTGGGCTGGGTCTGGGGGGGCCCTGTAGGCATTAACCTGGGGGCTGCTGCTGTCCTCTGCTCGGCCCCAGAGGGGTCCTGAGCTCTCTGGCTCCATGGCTGCTGGCTCAGCTTTGCTCCTGCCTCTTTCCCTTCTCTCTAGTGACACCAACACTGTGGTGGGTTTGCCCAGGCCCATCCACGAGAGCATCCGGACCCTCAAGCAGGTCAGTACCTGGATGAGCTCCTGCAGCTCCTGCTTTCATCTGGGCGTCCCTTCTCCATCCCCCTGCACCCACCAGGGCCTGGGGGGCCTTTTCCTGGCCCCTCTCCCATGTACTCAAGCCCTGTGATGGGAGAAGCCTCCAGTTTCCATCCCATTCCCCACCCCTTCCCTTACTGGCTTCATCCTTTTCTGACTGGGGTTGTCCCAGCGCTGAGGCCAGCAGCCACCACCCTGCCTGTCACCACTGGGACAGGAGGGACAGAGGTTCCTGGAGGGATTTGAGGTGGTGGCAGCCTGGGCTGAGCCTCTGCTGTCTCCTGCAGCACAAGTACACATCCATAGCTGAGGTCCAGGTGCACATGGAGGACGAGTACCTGCGCTCGCCGTTCTCTGGGGTGAGTGCAGGGGAGGGTGGGATGAAGCTGAGGAGGGTGGGATGAAGCTCCTGGGCTGGGAGCTGAGGACATTTGGTCTCACCAAGGGTTTTGGCTGGGCAGTGGAGGCTTTGTTCAGCTGAGGAGGTGGAGTTCTCTCGATTTGGCTGGGCCAGAGGGTGGGGGTGTGTGAGGAGGAGCTGGCAGTGTCCTGCCCTTGACATGGCAGAGGTGGGAGCTGAGCTGGGGCCGTGGTGCTGGGGGGAACTCCTGCTGTGAGGTTCTCTGCTCTCTTCTGGCACCAGGGGGAAGAAGAAGTGGAGCAGGTCCCTGCAGAGATCCTGTACCAAGGCCTCCTGCCCAGCCTGCCGCAGTACATGGTGAGCTGGAAGCTCTGGGCTCAGTGCTGAGGGCTTCCCTCCACTGCTCCCTCCATGGCCAGGGATGCCTCCAAGAGTTCTTCCCTCCCCAGGGGTGCATCCCAGTTGGGACAGGGCAAGGAGTGGTGGTTTGGAACTGAAAGAGGCAGATTCAGGATGGAGAGAAGGGAGAAATGTTTGACACTGAGGGTGGGGAGAGCCTGGCCCAGGCTGCCCACAGAGCTGGGAGCTGCCCCCTGGCTGGCACCAGCCCAGGCCAGGCTGTGTGGGGCTGTGAGCAGCCTGCTCTGGCTGCAGATGTCCCTGCTGAGTGCAGGGCTTGGGTTGGAGGAGCTCGGAAGGTTTCTTCCCACTCAAACCAGTCTGGGATTCTGTTACTGCCTCTGGCACTGGGAGTGAGGCCTTTGGCTGCTCCCCCACCCCCATCCCCTTCTCCATCTCTCCTTTCTCTCCCCAGATTGCCCTGCTGAAGATCCTCCTTGCTGCAGCCCCAACCTCCAAGGCCAAGACTGACTCCATCAACATCCTGGCAGATGTCTTGCCAGAGGAGATGCCGTGAGTGCCCCTGGGGGTGCTGGGCAGGGGAAGGTGGGCACTGGAGGGGGCCATGCAGGGTGGTGTGGTTTGGGCTGAGGCCAGGAGCTGTGCTCTGCTGCCAGAGCTGGCTGCTGAGAGCCCCAGGGTGTGGCAGGACTGCCCACTGGCAAGGTGTGGCCACTGCCCTAGCCCACAGCTCTCTCTGTGCCACTCAGGACCACGGTGCTGCAGAGCATGAAGCTGGGGGTGGATGTCAACAGGCACAAGGAGATCATTGTCAAAGCCATTTCTGCTGTGCTGCTTCTCCTGCTCAAGCACTTCAAGCTCAATCACATCTACCAGGTGAGGTGGGGCAGGCTCTGGCCACCCTGCATGGGGCTCTGGGGTTGGAGAAGACCCAAGGTGGAGCTCTGTTCATAGCAGCCCAGAATGGGGGGGTTGGGAGGGACCTCTGGAGATCATCAAGTCCAATCCCCCTGCCAGAGCAGCATCACCCAGGGCAGGTGGCACAGGAGCACATCCAGGTGGGGCTGGAAAGCCTCCACACAAGGAGGCTCCACAGCCTCTCTGGGCAGCCTGCTCCAGGCTCCAGCACCCTCACCCCAAACAACTTTCTCCTCCTGGGCTCCAGTCTGTGCCCACTGCCCCTTGGCCTGGCCCTGGGCACCACTGAGCAGAGTCTGGCCCCAGCCTCTTGCCCCCCACAGCTGCTTTAGCTCCTGCTGAGCACTGCTCAGCTCCCCTCTGGGGCTGCTCTCCTGCAGGCTCAGCCCCAGGGCTCAGCCTCTGCTCCTGCCAGAGCTGCTCCAGGCCCTGAGCATCCTCACAGCCTGCCCTGGGCTCTCTGCAGCACTTCCCTGCCCCTCCTGAGCTGCAGAGCCCAGAGCTGGACCCAGCACTGCAGATGTGCCCCCCCGGGGCAGAGCAGAGGAGGAGAACCTCCCTTGAGCTTCTGGCCACACTCTTCTCCATGCTCCCCAGGACCCCATTGGCCTCCTTGGCCTCGAGGGCCCCTTGCTGTGCCATGGGTACCCTATTGTCCCCCAGCACCCCCAGGGCTGCTCTCCAATAGGTCCCCCCCAGCTGTGCTGCTGCCTGCTCTCTCTCCCCAGTTTGAGTACATGGCTCAGCATCTGGTCTTTGCCAACTGCATCCCTCTCATCCTCAAGTTCTTCAACCAGAACATCATGTCCTACATCACTGCCAAGAACAGGTAGTGAAGGGGCAAGACCTGCTGTGGGCAGGGGGGTCCCTGCTTGCTTTGTCCCCTCCTTGGCTGGTCTGTGGTGGGTGGGAGGTGTGGGGCAGGTGGGCTCTGGGGGAGCCTCTTGGACACCTCCTCCCTCCCTGCAGCATTTCAGTCCTGGACTACCCATACTGTGTGGTGCATGAGCTGCCAGAGCTGACTGCTGAGAGCCTGGTGAGTGCCTTCCTCTCTGCCAGCTCCTGGCACCTGAGAGGCATCCTGGGGGCACCATGGATCCAACACCCAGACCCTGGAACCCTCAGCACTCCTGTGCTTGGCAGGCTGAACCCCCCCAGCCCCCTCAGCTGCTCCTCCCCAGCCCTGTTCTCCAGACCCTTCCCCACCTTTGTTGCCCTTCTGTGGCCTGCTCCAGCTCCTCAGTGCCCTTCTGAGAGTGAGAGGCTCAAACCTGGCCCCCAGCACTCAAGCTGTGGCCTCCCCAGTGCCCAGCCCAGGGGTGCACTCCCTGCCCTGCTCCTGCTGCCCCCACCAGACCTGATCCAGGCCACGCTTCTGGTGCCCTTCTTGGCCACCTGGGTACCCTTTGGCTCATCTCCTGCTGCTGTCACCTACACCCTCAGGTCCTTTTCCACTGGGCAGTTTCCAACCACTCTGCCCTGGGTCTGGAGCCCAGGTGGGGTGGTGGTTGTGGGCCCAGGTGAGGTGGTGGTTGCAGCCCAGGTGGAGGACCTGGCACTTAGCCTTGTTGAGCCTCATCCCATGGATCCAGCCTGGCCAGGACCCTTTGCAGAGCCTCCAACCCTCCAGCAGATGAACACTGGCACCCAGCTTGGTGCCGCCTGCACACGTACACAGAGGCTGCCTCTACCCAGTTGCCCAGAGCACTGATAAAAGACATCAGAGGCCTTGGCCTGGGGACACTGCTGGTGACAGGGCCACCAACTGGAGTTAACTCTTGCCTGCCCCTGGCCTCTGCTTTGCTGCAGGAAGCTGGAGACAACAACCAGTTCTGCTGGAGGAATCTCTTCTCCTGCATCAACCTCCTGCGCATCCTCAACAAGCTGACCAAGTGGAAGCACTCTCGCACCATGGTGAGCAGCCAGGGGAGCTCCTGGGGCTCACCTCACTCACAGGATGCCCTGGCCTGGGCCTCAGGGGGGGCTGTGGGTACCTCCAGGTGCCCCTTTAGCAGCACCCCAGACCTTGCTGGGGAAGGGAAGAGGAGAGAGGGTGGATGGGAGGGGGAAGGTGCAGGCTGCAGGGAAGGGTTTGTAGGATCATAGAATGGTTTAGGTAGGAAGGGAGCTCAAAGCTCAGCCAGTGCCAACCCCCCTGGCATGGGCAGGGGCACCTCCCATTAGAACAGGTTGGTTAAGGCCTCATCCAGCCTGATCCTGAACACCTCCAGGGAGGTTGTGGAGCACAGAATCACCCAATATGATCTTTGATCACATTGGGTGATTCTGTGCTCCACAACCTCCCTGAGCAACCTGTGCCAGTCTCTCACCACCCTCAACCTGTGCCAGTCTCTCACCACCCCCAACCTGTGCCAGTCTCTCCCCACCCTCACTGCAAACAACTCCTTCCTAACATCCAGTTTCAATCTCCCCTCTGTCAGTCTAAACCCATTCCTCCTCCTCTTGGCATTCCAAGACCTTGTAACAGTGCTGGAGCAGGTCCAGAGAAAGGCAACAAAGGTTTGTGGGTGCTGGATGGAGGAGGAGAGAGGTCTGGGGAGGGACTTTTGAGGCTATCAGGTAGGGATAGGACTGAGGGGAATGGAACCAAGCTGGGAATGGGGAGAGTCAGACTGGATGTGAGGAGGAAGTTCCTCAGCATGAGGGTGGTGAGAGCCTTGGAAGGGGTTGCCCAGGGAGGTGGTGGAAGCCTCACCCCTGGAGGTGTTTAAGGCCAGGCTGGCTGAGGCTGTGGCCAGCCTGCTCTAGGGTAGGGTGTCCCTGCCCATCCTCATCCCTGGAGGTGTTTAAGGCCAGACTGGCTGAGGCTCTGCACAGCCTGATCTAGTGTGAGGTGTCCCTGCCTATGGCAGGGGAAGTTGGAGCCTGGATCCTTGTGGTCCCTTCCAGCCCTGACTGATTCTGTGATACCATAGAATGGTTTAGGTTGGAAGGGACCTCAAAGCTCAGCCAGTTCCAACTCCATCCTGGCATGGGCAGGGACACTTCCCACTAGAACAGGTCACTCATAAGCCTCATCCAACCTGGTCCTGAACACCTCCAAGGGAGGTTGTGGAGCACAGAATCACTGAACGTGATCTTCGATCATGTTCAGTGATTCTGTGCTCCACAGCCTCCCCTGGGCAACCTCTGCCAGTGTCTCACATCTGCAGCAAACCATTCCAAGCTCTTCCTGCAGGGAGTTTGCCCCCTTCCAGCCCAGCTCAGGCTGTGACTCTCCCTTTCTATCCCTTCCTTTCAGATGTTGGTGGTCTTCAAATCCGCTCCCATCCTGAAGCGAGCGCTGAAGGTGAAGCAGGCTATGATGCAGCTCTATGTGCTGAAGCTCCTCAAGGTACAGACCAAGTACCTGGGCAGGCAGTGGAGGAAAAGCAACATGAAAACCATGTCAGCCATCTACCAGAAGGTTCGACACCGTCTCAACGATGATTGGGCCTATGGCAACGGTATGAAGCCTCCTGGCACCTCTCTGGTGCCCTCTGCTGCCTTTCGGTAGAGCTCTGTGCCCGCAGCTGTCTCCTTCCTGCTTTTTGAGCCTCAGGTTCTGAGAAGCTCAGAGGAGTTGGAGGTCTCTTCCAAGAGAATTGGGTGAAGAACTGGCTGGAGGGATGGTGAATGGTGCCACATCCAGCTGGCACTAGGGGTGTGCCTCAGGGAGCAGTGCTGGGCACAGTCCTGTTTAGTCTCTTTATTGATGAGGGGTTTGAGTCCAGCATTTCTCAGGTCCTTGCTGCTTGGGTCACATCTTCCACTCTCCAATAGGCTTAGGGCTGCTCAGACTGGGTGCATTTTGGGCTCCTAACTCGGGCACCCTGCACAGGCATCTCCTCCCCTAGCTACTCTCAGACCATCCCCAAAGGGCTGCTCATGGACCCCCACCCATATACCAACCCCTAGACACCCACCTACCCACCCCCAAACCCAGGAGCATCTTTGGCTTCCTGCCTCTGGCACCTTGCACATGAATCTCTTCTCAGACCATCTTCGAAGTGCAGAGATCTTCTCCTGCCACTGGAGATCTTCTCCTGCCACTGGAGATGCTCACAGGCCCTTCTGGGTCACATCTTCCACTCTCCAATAGGCTTAGGGCTGCTCAGGCAGAAGGGGAAACTGAGGCACACTGAGGCAACCAAGCTGTGCCAGCACAGCCTGCCCAGTGCACCCAGTCCATGCAGGGCAGCTTTACTGGTTGGCAGTCGTGGTCCAGCACTGAGCTGCTCCAGGACCCATCAGCATCTCTCCAGACTCAACATTCAGGGCATTTTGGGGTGCCTGAAGTGGGGCTTCTTTGGCAGCCCCTCCCCCATTTTGGACTCCTCTGTTCCATTTTCAGAGGCCATGCTGGGGCTTGTGGCCTGCATTTGGTCTGGGGATGCTCCAGAGAAGCCCCTGAGATGCCACCTGGCAGCAGTGGAAGGCTCCCAGTGGGCACAGGCTGTGTGTGTGCCCCCTTGGCTCCCACACCAGCCATGGCTAAGAGTCTCCAGGGTTGAATTTCTCAGGTCCTTGCTGCTTGGAGCAGCTCCTTGGGCCCTGACTCAGTTGGCCTCTGGCTCTCTCCATCTCTCCTTCCATTCCTTCTCCCTCTCAGCACCTCCTGAGCTGGCAGCTGCAGGATGTGGGGTTAGAAATTCCACCCTCACAAAGCTTTTAGTGTCTTCTCCTTGTAGCATTTGATGCCCACAGGAGGTTGGCTTCTGTGCCCCAGAATCAGTCACTTGTTGGGTGGGAAAGACCTCAGAGATCCTCGAGTCCAACCCCCAGCCTGTGCCCACTGAAATGTGTCCCCAGAGTGCCACCTCCACACACCTTGCACACCTCCAGGGTGTCTAATCCACTCTCCACGAAAATCTGGCAGGTTCAGGTTGGCCATGAGGAACAATTTCTGCCCCTTGAGGCTTGCCCAGGCCTGGCCCAGGCTGCCCAGGGCAGTGCTGGAGTCCACATCCCTGTAGGAAGTCTGAAAGCCCTGGAGCTGTGCTGCTGAGGGCTGTGGCTCGGTCATGCCCTGGCACTGCTGGGGTAGGGCTTGGACTGGCTCTTAAAGCTCTCTTCCATCCAAACCAGTTCCATGGCTCCATGGAGGAGCTGCCAGTGCCTGGGAGTTCAGAGCTGCCAGGGGTTGCCTTCTCCTCACCTTGTGCCTTGCTGTCAGCACCTGGCAGACCTTCCCTGAGGACTAGGGCCTGGCTGAAGCCCCCTGAGGACCCCTCTGATGCCTTTTTCTGCTGCCCTTTGCCCAGACCTCGATGCCCGCCCGTGGGACTTCCAGGCTGAGGAGTGTGCCCTGCGTGCCAGCATCGAGCGCTTCAACTCGCGCCGCTACGACCGTGCCCACGGCAACCCTGACTTCCTGCCCGTGGACAACTGCCTGCAGAGTGTGCTGGGCCAGAGAGTCGACCTGCCCGAGGACTTCCAGGTCAACTACGACCTGTGGCTGGAGAGGGAGGTCTTCTCCCGCCCCATCTCCTGGGAGGAACTGCTGCAGTGATGGATGGACCCGGGGCGGCGGCCAGGGGGACGCTTTGGGAAGGGGCTGCGGATGCCTGGACCTGCGGTGGGCTGGGCTTGGGGAGAAGCTGGAGGTGTGGGGTCCTTGCCCCCTCTTGCCCTCTGCCAGGCTGTGCCTGAGCTGAGGGTGAAGCCTTGAGGGAGGCCACAGCGATCTGGAATGTTGGATGGCTGAGGGGGAGCTGTGCGTGCCCCTGGCTGAGCTGCCTCCTACACCCCCCCCAGCTGGGATGGAGAAGGGGGAGTGGGACAGAACAGGGCGGAGGAGCCTGCTGGAGCTGCTCTGGCAGCCAAACGGTTTGTCCCAACGGCCAGACGCCGCCTGGGGACACGGCCACGGGGCCCGGGGGTGCTGGGGGTGGGTGGTGGTGGAGCTGGGGAGGGCTGCAGGCTGCAGTGCCCCCCTGGGCCCGCTGGGTGGCGCGGGCGAGCTTTACACAAAGACTTGTGCTGAGAGCTGAGCTGAGTGCCTGAGCTGCCTCTGCGTCTGTCCCCCCTGTCCCCTCTGTCCCCAGCCCTCCGCAGGGGCTGCACATGAGCCAGGGGGAGCCCAGCTGGCCAGGAAGGGCACCAGCGGCCAGGCCTGGGACAGCCACAGTGTGGGCAGCAGGAGCAGGGCAGGGATTGTCCTCCTGGACTTGGCACAGGGGAGGCCACAGGTTGACTCTTGGGCTCAGTTTTAGGCCCTTCACTCCCAGAAGGACATTGAGAGGCTGGAGGAGGTCCAGAGAAGGGCAACAAAAGTGGGGAAGGGTCTGGAGAGCAGGACTGGGGAGGAGCAGCTGAGGGAGCTGGGGGGGTTCAGGCTGGAGGAGGCTGAGAGGAGACCTCACTGCTCTCTGCAGCTCCCTGAGAGGAGGCTGCAGCCAGCTGGAGTTGGGTTCTGCTGCCAGGGCACAAGGGACAGGATGAGAGGAAATGGCCTCAGGCTGCCCCAGGGCAGGTTCAGGTTGGCCACGAGGAACAATTTCTGCCCCTTGAGGCTTGCCCAGGCCTGGCCCAGGCTGCCCAGGGCAGTGCTGGAGTCCTCACCCCTGGAGGGATCTCAGAGCCCTGGAGCTGTGGTGCTGAGGGCTGTGGCTTGGCACTGCCCTGGCACTGCTGGGTTCAGGCTTGGACTCCATGGTCTTAAAAGCCTTCTCCACCCGGAACAATTCCATCTCCTGCCCTTGGTCAGCCCCAGGCCTTGAGCTGAGCTGTGGGGCCTGTGCTGTCCTCTCCTACCCAGGGCAGGAGGCAGTTGGTGACCTCCAACCAGAGCCAGGGTCCTCAATGCTGCACCCTGACCTCATCCCCCAGTGAGCAGCAGCCTTTGGGTGCTTTCCTTCCCCTCTCTGCTCCCCCCCAGCCCCCAGTGCTGCTGGAGGAGCCAGGCTGGGGGGATGCTGGAGGAGGAGGTGTGAGCCAGGCCAGGCTCTCTCCATCACACCTCACTCCCAAGCGTTCCCAGCTGGGCTGAGCAGGAAAGGCCTCATTAAACCTGGCCTTTATTGCTTAAAAGTGAACAAAATCCCTCCCTGGCTGCTGGGGAGAGGGAGAACCTGGGCAGGGGGGTCCTGGGCATGGGTGGGCACCCACCACGGGCAGGGCTGTTGAGCCCAGCAGGTGAGGAACATCCTCAGAGGGCTCCTTGGGTGGAAGCTTTGAGGGGTGGGGTCCAGGCAGAGCCAGCAGGGTGGGTGCCTCGGTGCTGGGGGGCCGTGGTGCCCAGCTGAGGTTGCCCCCACCCCAGCATCAAACTGGGCAAGGTGAGCTGCCAGATGTAGTGGGGGTATGTTGACAGGGGGGGGTCATTGTGGCAGCTCCTGGTGCGGGGCTGAGCAGGGGCAAGGGCAGAGATCCTGCTCCTGAACTTGAGCCCTTTGCCTCTGGGGGAGGTGTGTGTGGGGGGTCACTGTTTGGAGGTGTGGTGGTGAGAGGGGGTCCCAGTGCCTGGAGATGTGATGGGGGGGTGAGGGTCCCACTGGCTGGAGACGTGGTGCTGAGGGGGGGGGTCGCACTGGTTGGAGACGTAGTGCTGAGGGGGGGTCGCACTGGCTGGATGGGAGCTGCTGCTGCGATCTGCTGCTGTTTGGAGCCCCCCACCGGCGGCCGTGGAGTACGTTGGATGCAGTGAGATGAATTTTCCCCCCCCCCCCCCAGGACTGGCCATGAAGGCAGCCCCAGTGAGAGGTAGGGGAATGGAGACCAGGAGTGACCCCCCCCGGGTGGGACCCGTGGCTGGGTCACAGAAAGGATTGGGTGCATGGCGGGGGTGGGGGGTAAGGGTGACCCCAGCAAGCTGCTCCCAAGCCCCTTGGTGCACTGGGGGGGGTGGGCAGCAGGGTGTGGGGGGGTGGTGACAATGGTCTGTGTCCCTCCCCGGGGGGGCCATCACGTAGCCCAGTTCAGCAGGCTGCTGGTGGCCTCTCTGCCCTTCACCCTCAGGGCCACCAGGGTCGGGGGTTTGTAGTCGTGCTCGGGGGGGGTCTCGAAGCGGTGAGCGCCCAGGGCAGGGGGGGGGAGGCCGTGCAGGGAGTAGAGGCTGCCGATGCCGGGGTGGGGCCCGGGCGAGGTGGGGATGCCCATGGAGCTGGCGAGGGTGCTGTGGGGGGAGGGGTAGGGAGACACGCAGGGGGCCGCGATGCTGTCGGCGGGCAGGACCCCCCCGGGGCTGCCGGGGCTCGGCCACAGGTTGTGCTGCAGCTGCAAAAGGAGGAGCAAGATCAGCCCCGAAATGAGGTAGGGGGGAAGGGGTCAGCTGAAAGTGGGGACTGTGCCATCCCCCTCCCCGGGGATCCCCTCACACCCCCCTCCGTGAATCCTCTTCACCTCCCCCCCCCACCTTGGATNCTTCCTCCCCACACACATTTGGATCCCTCTCACCCCACTCCGTTTGGATCCTCCTTAGCCCACTCCCTCCCACCTCGATCCCCCTACCCCCTCCTCCCGGATCCCTCTCCCCCCTCCTTTGTCTCCCTCCTTCCCCCCACTCCGGATCTATTTTTAATTGCCTGGGGGGGTCGAATCCTGGTTGAATTCTTCCCTCCCCCAACCCCCCCGGGAGGTGCCTGGGGGAGCTTTGGGCACTGTGGATGTGCGTGAAGAGAGAGAGGAGGCAGCTCAGGAGGCTTCTTGGAGGGGGCACCCCAAGACCTGCCCCAAAGTTTGGGGGGGGGGCAGAGGAGGACCACCCCCCGGTGGCAAAAGGAGCTGCTGCTGCTTTCCTCCTTCCCATCCCTGCGTTTCCCATGGGTGGGGAGGAGCCGCAGGGCACAGGGCTGGGAAGAGGCAAAGACAGGTGCTGGGGGGCACCCCCCGGGGACCCTGGGTGCAGCGAGATGGGAGCCTTGCCCTGGCAGGGGCGAGCGGGAGGGGCACAGGGGGCAGGCAGCTGCTGTGGCACCTCTCACCTCCTGCATCTTCCCGAAGCGTTCTCGTTTGCGCCACTTTGCCCTGCGGTTCTGGAACCAGACCTGGGGGAAGGAGGAGGGAGGGGGCTGAGGTGCAGGGACCCACTGACCCCCCCCCCGCCCTCTGCTGGGGACAAGGGGACAGAGCCCCGAGGGGTGACTGCGTCCTGCCCGCTGTGGCGGTGGCTGAGCTGGGCACCTGGGCTGGGATTTCCCCTCGGGAGCTCAGCTGAATCCCAGGAAAAGCAGCTTCTGTCCTGGCATCAGCTCTGCCCAGCACCCCCCGAGAGGTGGCCATGCCCATCCCTGGGGGCCCAGGGCCCTGTGCCCGTACCTGCACCCGGGCTTCGGTCAGGTCTGTCCGCAGTGCCAGCTGCTCTCGGGCATAGACATCTGGGTAATGAGTCTTCTGGAAGACCTTCTCCAGCTCCTCCAGCTGGAAGGTGCTGAAGGTTGTCCTGTTCCTCCTCTTCTTGCTCTTGCCCAGGGGCTCGGGCAGCTCGGGCACCTCATGCTCCCGCAGGCTGGGTGCTGCCAGAGGGCATCTCAGTTCAGCTGCGGCTTTCACGGGGGCTCTGCAGGCTGTGGGCATCGCCTGGTACCTGCCTTTGCATCCCTTCTCGCTGCCTGCCAGGGGGACGGGCACAAGACGGGAGGCTGTCAGTGGTGCTAATGACACCAAGAGCTCTCCGAGCCGCCAGCCCCAACCCTCCCCTCCCAGCCCTGCCTGCTCTCGGCCGCCCCAGGGGGACGCCGAAGTCCAGCCTCAGGAGAAAGTGGCTTGGCACAGGTAGGCAGCTGGTCCAACCCACCCCCAAGAGGGCAAGATCCCTGCTCAGCAGGGGAGCTGTGGGCAGGCAACACCCCCCGGGGGTGGCAGAGAGTTACAGAATGGTTTGGGTTGGAAAAGACCTTTTTGACCAAGTCCAACCCAGCAGTGCCAGGGCAGCACCGAGCCATGGCCCTCAGCAGCACAGCTCCAGGGCTCTGAAAGCCCTCCAGGGATGGGGACTCCACCACTGCCCTGGGCAGGCTGAGCCAGGGGAAGAGATTGTTCCTCATGGCCAACCTGAACCTGCCCTGGGCAGCTCGAGGCAGTTTCCTCTCATCCTGTCACTTGTTCCTTGGGAGAAGAGCCCAACCCCAGCCTGGCCAAGGAGTCAGAGAGAGCAATGAGGTCTCCTCTCAGCCTCCTCTTCTCCAGGCTGAACCCTCCCAGCTTCCTCAGCTGCTCCTCCCCAGCCCTGTTCTCCAGACCCTTCCCCAGCTTCCTTTCCGTTCTCCAGCTCTGCTCCAACCCCTCAATGTCCTTCTGAGAGTGAGGACCTCAAAACTGAACCCAACACTCAAGGTGTGACCTCACCACTGGGTGCTCAGAGACCCATGGCTGGGGAGGTCTCACTCGGGCACCCTCTTGGATGCTGCTCCTGAGGGATGGATGAGGAGGAGCATGGAAGGTGACCAGGAGGTGCTCAAGGATTTACTCAACTCCTCATCCCTCTCCTCCTGCTCCCTTCCAGCTGGGGCTGAGCCTCCACCCTGCTCAGCAGCCCCCGCAGCAGAGCCATCAGCTCTGCCAGGCAGCACAGCCTGCCCCAGCGCTGGGCTTTGTTCTGACCCCCACAGCTGACCTCGGTGCAAGGGGAGGCTCTGTCTGTCCCTGTGCCAGCATCTCCCTGCCCTTGGGACCCTCAGGAAACCTTTGGCAAAGGAGAGAATCCCTCCCCCCCCCAATCTTTTTACTCAAGATCTCCCTTTGGGGGCCAGAGCAAGAAGTTTGGGGGTCCCCCTACTTTCCCCTCCTGGACTGTCTTTGGGGTGTCTGATGGAAGGGGTTCAAGCAGCTAAGGCACTGCCATGCGTTTCCCAGGACACCTTTTCCTCCCAGGGAGTTTGGTTGTGCCCAGGCAGAGCTCTGGCTCCAGCTCGCTGCTGCTGGGCCCCCAAGGAGCTAAACTGGTGAAAGGGGAAGCAAAGAAGGGAGCAGCTTGGAGAGAGTGAGGGGACGCAGGGACATCACCACCAGGAAGGGCCAAGTTTAGCTCTGCTTTCATCCCCCCCTCCAGCACCAGCCCCAGAGATTTGGGCTTGCTGCAGGTGGAGGGGGCAGGATCAGGCCCACAGCTTGACTTTGGGCAGGGTGCAACGCTGGGGGCCAGCGCGGGGGGGTGGGGGAGGGAAATGACTCCATTGGGACGAATCCTCCTTCCCAGACCATTCCCTATCCCAGCCCAGGGGAGCAGGGTCCCCAGCCCTACGAATCCAGCAGGGCTTTTGTGCCCCCCAGAGCAGCCTCTGCCGCTGCCCTTCCCCAGCTTTCGCTTTTGCTTCGGAGTTGTTTCCTAACGAAGGCAATTTGAGGGGGGGGT
>WAAF01011637.1:104208-117227 GCA_013400475.1 Tricholaema leucomelas
GAGGGGGGGTCTGGGGGTGGAAGATTCCTCTTGGTACAGACCTGGGTACGTGCCTGGTGCTGGGGAATGGTGAAGGGATGAGGCCGAATTGTTGTTTCCTTCCTGTTTTGTCCTCCAAAGGGCTCAGCCGCCGGGCCCGGGGTGGGGGTGTGTGTGGGGGGTGTGAGTGGGTGGTGGGAGTGGGTGGTGGGAGTGGGTGTTAATATTAACAAATAACTCTTAGCAAAGAGTGCAGGCAAAAAAACCCACCCAAACCAAAACCCAACCCCCCAAAACGTGATCAAAAATAAGGGGGGGGGGAAGAGCCAAACGAAGGAAATTGCTCAGATTTTGGGGAGCTTTTTCCTCCCTCTTTTTTTTCCCTCAAAGCAATTCCTGAGTGAGCCCTCGCGGGGCTGCGGCGTGGGAGACAAAAAAGCCATCCCTGGCCCCAAAGGAAGAAGGCAAAGTCAGGAAGGGTGCAGGGTGCGGGCGTGAAGCTGCGGAAACGAGGACGGAGAGGATGGGGGAAAAGGGAGGAGAGCAAAAGTCTTTTCTTTCCTCTTTTTCTTTTCACCTCCCCTACCGAATTCCTCCCCAAGTGACACCCCCGGCACGGTTCGCAGGCACGGGGGGAAGGCGGCAGCTGGGGAGCAGCTGTAAAATTCCTGGGTTAACCGGGAAGGGAAAGGGAGAACTCAAAGGGAGGGATGAGGGCACAGAAAGGAATTGGGAGAGAGATCCCCAATCGCCAACCAAAGGCACCGCCGGCGACGGCAGCGTCACCTCCGCCGCACCGGGAAGCAGGTAAGAGCGATGGAGGGGTCCGAGCCGGTGTCCTCGGTACCTCCGGGGCTTTTTCTACCTGTTCCCCCCGAGCTGGGAGTGGGGCAGCTTGGCTGGGCCCCACCTGGTTCCCATTAACCCACGGCGCTGCCTTTTTCTTCCTATATTAAAGCGAAAAGCTTTAGCGAGGGGAAATAAAAGGCCTGCGGGACCGGAGAGCCTCGAAGGGATGGGATGAGCTCAGTGAGCCCCGGGCAGAGCAGCCCCGACGGTCCTAACCGGGAGCGAAAGTGCGAGGTGAGCGGCGGGTCGTGCTCGGTCGGTGGAAGCCACGGGGAGAGAGCCGGGGAGTCCGGTGTGGAGCCCCCGGGTACCGGTGTCCCGGGAGCGCGGGGCTCTGCGTGCCCCGGCGCTGTGAGCGGGGGAATGAGGAGTTCTGCATCTCTGGGGCTGTGCACCGGGGAACCGGCAGCGTTGGAGAGTTCGGGAGCTGTGTACCGGGGAACCGGGAGCGTTGGAGAGCTCGGGAGCTGTGTACCGGGGGAGCGGAAGGGCTGGAGCTCCGGAGTGCTGAACCCCTCCAGAGCCGTGCACTGGGATCAGTCGAGCCCCGGAGCCGTTCCCCGGGAGCTCTGTGCTCTGCAAACGCCGCAGTTCGGCCTCCCCGGCTGGGCACCGGGGAACGGTGTGACCCGAGAGCGCTGAAGCTCTGCAACCCCGGGAGCCAGGAGCTCTGCACCGGGGGAGCTGGGAATGCGAGATGCCCGGGGACCGGCAGCGTTGCATCCCCTGAGCCATGCACCGGGGAACCGGGGATGCCGCATCCCCGAGAGCTGGGCGCGCTGGAGCCGCCAGAACGTCGCACCGGGAACCGGAGTGTTGAAACCCCAGAACGGGGAGCGCTGGACCCCGGGAGTCGTGCACCGGGAGAACCGGGAGCTTTACACCCCCAGAGCCGCGCACCGATCAGCTCCGAGCTGTGCAAATTCCGGCCGGGAGCTTTCGGTGCTGCTGTGTGGCCGTAGCGCCGGTAGCTGCCTCCGGTCCTTGCCCGGTGAGGCTCCGTCCCGGGCAGCTGCAGGCGGCAGCGCCTCTCCAGTCTCCTCCGAGCGGAGGGTCCGTTTCCCGGTGCCGGTAACGGGTTTCATCCCCGGCGGTTGCCGCCGGTCCTCAGTCTGGGCCGGTCCCCGCCGTCGCGGCAGCGGGACCGAGTCTCTCCGTCTGCGTTTCGAGAACGGTCTCGGAGACTTCGGTGTCTGCGGCGACACAGTCCCGGCTGCCCGGCACACAGGGGCACCGGCCCGGCCCCCGGCTCCCGTCGGGAGATGCCCTGACCGCCTCTGCTTCGACGGGGCCGTACCGCGACAGCTGCCGCCTCGGTGAGGAGTCGGCGGTAGGGCGGTCGAGAAGGGGATGGGGGCTGGAGGGAGGGTCCCTGCTCGGAGGCAGAGGCAGGATCAGGCCCCCGGGGGGGGGTAGAGAAGAGAGAAGAGAAGCAGAAGGGAGCGGGGAGAGGTTGAGGGGTTCGGCGGCTCCGGTGTCCCCCCTTCCACCCGCCGCTCTCCCCGGTACCTGCAGCTCCGGGCGGGCAGAACGGCTTCCCATAGACGGGCACGGCGACGGGGCCCGGGCCGGTGACCCCCAAGTACCGAGGCTCTGCCTTGTCCGGTGGACAACGAGCCGGGCGGGGGCTGAGCGGCGGCGGGTACTGGGGAGGGAGTCCCGGTGGAGTCCCGGTGAAGGCGGTGGGAGAACGGGGGAGCCCCGGGAGGGGTCCAGCCCGGTGAGGAGGGGGGAAGGTCGGGCAGCCCTGTGCCTCCATGCCGCAGGTTGGACTGAACGGGGAAGGGGAGGTGGTGGAGGGGGGGCGGATTTTGTGCGGGGGGCTGGGGAGGAGGGGGGTGNCGGTTCCTTTCCCGAGTGGGTCGGACTGGAGAACAACCCCCCCAGGCCCCCCCCTCCACCCCATCCTCAAGGCAGGGGCTGTAGGGGGAGCCTCCTGCTCCTCCCCTCCCAGCGCTCCCAGTGGCTCCCAGCTGCAGGAAATGCCCAGGGCCCTTCCTTCGGTTAGAGCTCCATCCCCAGCGGCTCCCAGCAGCTCCAAATCCCAGCCAGGGATAAACTTTCATTTTCCAAGCATCCTCTGGGAAGTTTTTCTCCTTTTCTGAACCCATTTGTGGCCTTTCCCTTCCCAAAGACAGGGCTGAGGCCTGGACAAGAGATCCAGGGGGGGATTGTGACCCTGGGATGTGGAATCAAGCAGGATCAGGACCCTGGGATGTGGGATCCAGGACCATTCGTGATCCTGGGACGTGGGATCTAGAGATGATCACAACCCTGGGCCATGCAATCCGAGGATGCTCATGACCTTGCAACATGAGTTCTGGGGATGATTGAGACCCTGGGACATGGGATCCAGGGGCAGATCCCCATCCTGGAGCACAAGATCCAGGATCCCACAGTGCACATCCACAGAGGAGGACCTCCCCTGCTCCCTGCTGGTCCCACATCCCGGGATTTGGATCCCTCCCCACCCCAGCAGCCTGGTTTTGCTGGAGCAGAGCAGCTCAGGGCCTGCCTGCACTTCCCCCCCACGCTTTCTTTTCTCCTTTTTTAGCTCCTCTGCTTTGGAGCCACTTTGGCTGCTCCCTGGGGAGGGTGTTTGGCTCAGAGCTTCGCGGGGGTGGGGGGCAGGGGAGGATGATCCAATTTTGGGGGTGTTTGTGTGCAAAACCATGGGGCAGGTTTAGTGCTCCAGGGGCTGCGTGGCAAAGAGAGACTGAGTAAGGGGCAGGGAGAACTGAGCAGAAATGGGCTGGGGGTGTGTGGGGGGAAGTTTTCCATCTCCATTTGCTGCTTTTCCTGACACAGGACACAGATTTTAGCTCATCCCAGGGAATTTCTCCTTTCTGTGGGTCCAGGAGGGAAAAAAAAAACCCCACCCACAGCTATCAGGCAGCAAGAGGTGGAGAAGGACCAGGAGTGGCAGAACAGGATCACTCAGAGCATTAAACACCGCTCTGGAGCTTGCCGAGGGCTTGGTGGCAAGGCTGGAGCAGAGCTTTGTCCTCCCAGGCACAGAGCAATCCTGGAATTCCAGGAAAATCCCTTTTTTGTTTTAATTAATGAGGTTGTGGTGGAAAAAAAACCTACAACCTAAGCCCTGTGCCCTGCTGGAGGGGAGGATGTGGCACTGCTGGTTCGTGGCACAAAGCGGTGCCCTGGCAGCGTGGGGAGGGTAAATCCCAGCTGGCATTTGCTGAGGGAAGTGGCATTTGCAGGAGGATTCCTGGCTGGGGAGGGGGAGATTCCAGGCTCAAATTGATTCCAGCATCGAGTCCCACAGGGCCTGGATCTTCCAACGGGGGCCTGAGTGCTCTGTGCCCTCTCCTCACTGCCCTTTCGTGGGGCTCCTTCTGCGTCCCCCAGCCCAAAGCTTTCCCCGGAGCTGCTCTCTGCTGGCCGCAGCTCACTGTGTGCTGTGAATTATTGCTGAGGAGGCATTTCCAGAGGGATTTCCAGAGGGATTTCCAGAGGGATTCCAGGTCCTCCAGCTTGCAACAAGTCGTTAAACGTTACGGACCATCTCCTAAGCCCTGTAAGGGATTATCGTTTCCGCTGCGTCCCTCCTGGATTTACTGCTGGAGCTCGCCGGAGCTTAACGCGGAGGGCTGAGCCCGTCCCTGTGTCCTGGTGGTGAGGAGGAGGAGGGGCAGGCGTGGCTGGGATGTGCTGCTTTTCCACCGGTGGGACCTCACCCTGGGCAGGTGGAAGAAGCCTCGGGAAGGTGGGATTTGGGCTATTCGGGAGCTGAAGGGCAGGGAGAGGAGAGGTTATTGGTGGGGTTGGTGTTGGGTTATGGAGCTGGTGTGAGGGGTTTGGTCCCTCCAGTGACTGAGGTTCCTCTGGGCTCCTCCTGAATCTGCCACCAAGCCTCTGCCCTGGGTGTCTGTGCAAAGCCAGACCACACTCATGCTCCTGGCTTGCTGGATGGCTGTGTTGGGTGCTTTCAGGTCAGGGACAAAGGCTGTTGGGGGAGAACAAGGTGGATGCCACCCTGGATGGGTGCCAGTATGAGACTGGGCAGGGCAGGGAGGTCTCTGTGGTGCTTCTGGGGCTTGCTGAGCTACAAAGCAGATCGTTTCTGGGCAGAGGATGACCCCAGCAAAGCCCTCTGCTGACAAGCTTCCGGGAGAAGCTTTTCACAGCGTCCTGCTGCCCAGCTCTGACATCTCCACAAGGAGAAGTGCTGCTGGCTCAGCTTTTGGCTCCAGGTGACCTTTTGTGGCCTCATCTGCCACCAAAGGAACCATGGCATGAGAGTCACCAAGCGCAGAGGGAGGACTCCAGCAGGATGCTCTGCGGCCAAACATCTTCTGGTTTCAGTTTCTCTTGCTGGCTGGGAGGAGGATTTGCTTTTCTCCCCGCTCCTTGCATCCCATTGGCTTTCCCAACCATCTCCAACCGTCCCGGAGAGCTGCTTTGCCTCCCCTGGGATCAGAGGATGTCACTGCAGAGCTCGGCAGGAGGCCAGGAAGCTTTGCAGAGCTCTGTGGTTTGAAGGTCCCTGCACAGCCAAGGCTTAGTGATGTTAGCCAGAGCCTTGGGAACGCTGGCAGCGCACCGAGTGGTGCCTCGGGACCAGCAAAGGGCTTCTCTTTCTCCAGGGATTTGCTTTCCCTCCCAGCCTGAGGGTCAAACCCTGGGGCAGTGGAGCTGAGGGGCAGCAGAGCTGAGGGCCAGCAGTGGTGCTCCAGCCCATGGACTTCTCCTCAAGGAGGTTGATTGTTGTGATTGTGTCCTTTGGGTCCCACAGCTTGGGAAGAAAGCTCCTTCCTGGGAGCCTGCTGAGGAAAAGCTCTGGTGGGAAATGCTCCAACTCTGGAACTGTTCCAGGTCAGGTTGTTTGAGCAACCTGCTCTAGTTGCAGCTAGCCCTGCTGAGCTCAGGGCACTTGGACTAGAGGAGCATGAAAGGTCCCTTCCAACCCAAGTCCCTCTGTGGCCCTGGCAGAAGGGGCAGCGTTTGGGGGCAGTTGTCCTCCTGGTGATGCTGTTAGACAAAGCCTTCTCCAGCCTGCAGCATCCCTACCTGTGCTGGGTGACTGCTGACTGAGTTTGGAGGCTGTTCTCCAGCTCTGCTGCTCCTCTCCACCTCCAGGCCAGGTCCTCAGTCTGGAGAAACACCACAGGTGGGCAGAAGGAGTTGGCACAACTCAGTGGGTCACAGAGGGAGTGGAGTGGGAAGGGACATTTGAAGGTTGTGGAGTCCAACCTCCTGTCCAGGGCCATTCCCTCTGTCCCTGGCAAGGATGTGCACTTTGGGGGAGCCCTGGAGGAGGTCCTGCCCTTGGTCTGTGGGACTCAGGTGCCCTTCCTGCTTGCTCTTATGAGGGCAGGCTACAAGAGTTGGGGCTCTGCAGCCTGGGGAAGGCTTCGAGGAGATCTTGGAGTGGCCTTGCAGGATCTGAAGGGGGCTACAGGAAGGCTGGGGAGGGACTACTGACAAGGGCTTGGAATGCCAGGAGGAGGAGGAATGGGTTTAGGCTGGCAGAGGGGAGATTGAAAGTGGCTGTGAGGAAGTTGTTGGCAGTGAGGGTGGTGAGACCCTGGCACAGGTTGCCCAGGGAGGTTGTGGAGCACAGAAGCACCCAACGTGATCAAAGATCACGTTGGGTGCTTCTGTGCTCCACAACCTCCCTGGAGGTGTTCAGGACCAGGTTGGATGAGAGCTTTACAACCCCTGCTGGGTGTCAGTGTGGGCTTTGGGCACCTTCCTGCATTCCTCTGTCTCTAGGGACAAAGAGCTTGGAATTATCTTCAGGTTTGGGATATTTGATGCCTTTTTAGTTTGGTTTTCAATGTTAAAGCTGCAGACCTCTCAGGGGTTCACTCTTCAGCCCCCCTCTCTGTCTCCACATCCCAAAATATCCCAGAATAGCCTCCAGTTCCCAACATCCATCTCACTGCAGAGCTTCATCCCAAGCTAGGGCTGGGTCTGGCTCAGGAATGTGCCTGTTGATGGCTGGAAAAATGACTTTATTCATCCCCTTGATCCTGATCCTGCTTTGATTAGTGGGAGCTGGAGCCCCTGCGCTGGGATCCTGCTGGAAAACCATCAGATCCCGGCGGGATTTAGGATGTCACAAGGCTGAACACAGCCTTATTGGCACAAGGAATGTCCTCCCCCTGCCCTGTGTGTGTCACAACGACACAGGAAGGGCAGGAGAGAGCCTCTGGGTCACAGGCAGGCAGAGACTTTGGTGTGCACCCATGGGCAGGGAGGTGCAGAGCTCTGGATCCATGCTCCTGGATCCCTATTTATATACTCCTAGTTCCATATCCACAGCTTTATATCCACATTCCCATATCCATACTTACATACCCATACTTATAGATCCCTATTCCTACATCCATACTCTCAGATCCATAGCCCTACCCCAACAGTTAAATCCATATTCCTGCATCCATATTTGCACATCCATAATTGTGGATCCATGTTTATATGCCCACAGATTCCTATCCATACTTTGATAGATCCATAATTATCCATATCCCTAATTATATACCCATATCCCTATATCCATTTCCCTATATCCCTAATTATATATCCATATCCCTATATCCCTAATTATATCCATAGCCCTATATCCCTAATTATATACCCACATCCCTATATCCATCTCTCTAATTATATATATCCATATCCCTATATCCCTAATTATATCTCCATATCCCTATCTCCATATCCCTATATCCCTAATTATTTATCTGTATCCCTATATCCCTAATTATTTATCTGTATCCCTATATCCATAGTTGCATCCCCAGTTTTATGCCCATATTACTGTATCCACATTCCTGTATCCATAGTTACATATCCATAGTTATGCATCCATAATTTTAGATCCATGATCATACATCCACAGTTTTCTATCCATGTGTTCTTTAAATCCATATTCCTAGATCCATATTCCTATGTCCATATTCCTACATCCATATTCCTAGCTCCATATTCCTGCATCCATAGTTCTGCATCCAGAGTTTTCTATCCAGAGTTTTAGATCCATAGTTTAGTTTTAGATCCATAATTATGGATCCATATTCCTAGCTCCATATTCCTAGCTCCATAGTTAAATCCCTGTTTCCATATTCATAGTCCTATATCCATATTTATAGCTCCAAGTCCATATTTATACCCCTCCATATTTATCTATGGATGTTTATCCCTAGTTCCATCCACATGCACATTCCCAGCCTTCAGCTATCCACAGGGATAATTAAATCCCGGGAAAACCTCTGCTGTAATTTTATTTATCCTACAACTAAAGATTTGCAGCTGCAGCATCCCTAAAAGAACAACATTCCCAGGCTTTTCCTGGATCCATCCATGTCACCAGCACATGGGCAATAAAAATCCTCTCAATCCGTGTATGGATTGCAGGAGAGTTATGGATAAATCCAAGGGAATCACTCCCCAGATCCCATCAATCCCTAACGTCTTTGTTTATTGCATCCATAATATCCCTCCCCTGTGGCTGGATTGCCTCAACGTGCAGGGTCAGATCCCTGTGGATACAGCGCTGGGATACCCTCAGTGCTGGCCGCTAGAAAATGAGGAATTTGGTGAAATTCCAGTTTTTGGGATGTGATTTTTCTTTTCTGGGAGGGGGGAAAGGAGGTTTGAAAGTCAACTTCGGGGGGGGGGGGGGGTCCTGCTGGGGTTGATTTCCCAGGCGGCGCCGGAGCGTGCCGGGAATTAACGATCCCAATAACAACGAAGGAAATCGACCCCTTGAAAACAAACCGATGGGATTGAATCCATCGGGAAAAGCCCAGCCCGGCCTTAGCGCTTTTGGTTTTGTTTCCGTGGAAGTGAATTTGGGAGAAAGGAGGAAGGGGTGAGGGGGGTGGGAAATGTATGGAACAAACAAAACTCCGAAGGGTTTCAGGCTGGAGCCAAAGGACGGCGAAGGAGCAGGAATTTTTTCTTTCCCTCAGCCAAATCCCAAATTTTTATTAAGTTCTCTGGAATTTTAATGGCTTTTAAAGAGTTCCTGCAGGACTAAACGCGTGGAATTCCTGCAGGAATCCCCCCTCGGGCTGCTTTAAACGAGGATCCAGCTCCATCCCTGCTAGTCGGAGCTCCGGCGCTGGATTTTCGCCTCCGCTTTGCTCGCTCTCTGGAAAGGGAATTTTCCAGCGGGAAGCAAAGGGATCGATCCCTTTTCCCATCGCCGTGCTGGGATTGACAAAGAGGGGAGGAAAAATCATCCTGGAATCCATTAAGATTTTCAGGGAAGTGCTTTAGGATGCTGGGTTCGGTCTCGGTTTTGTTTCCTGCTGCTCCAAACGTAGAGAAGGTGGAAAAATAAGGATTGAAATGGAGAGGGGGAAAGGGGAGGGAGGGGAAGGGATTTAAATGTTAAAAATCAGGATCGAAATGGGAAAAGAAACGAAAAAAAAGGGATTGGAATGTTTAAAATAAGGATTGAAATGGGAAAAGAAATTAAAGAAAGGGATTTGAGTGTGAAAAAGAGGGAATTAAATGGGAACATAAATTAAAATGAGGGATTTAAGTGTGAAAAAATCAGGATGGAAATGGGAAAGGAAGTAAAAAAAGGGATTTAAGTGTTAAAAGTAAGGATTAAATGGGGAAAGAAACGAAAAGGGATTGGAGTGTGCAAAATCGGGATCGAAATGGGAGAAGAAATGCACAAAAGGGATCCGAGTGCTAAAAATCAGGATGGAAATGGGAAAAGAAAGCAAAAAGAGGGATTAAAATCTTGCACCTCGGGATTGAAATGGGAAATGAAATGGGGAAAAAAAAAGGTTTTAAGTATTAAAAATCAGGAATGAAATGGGAAAGGAAAATAAAAAGAGGGATTAAAATGTTGAAACTCAGGATTGAAATGGGAAAAGAAATGAGAAAGAAGGGATTTGGATGTGGAAAACAAGGAATGAAAAGGGAAAAGGAGTGCAAAAAAAGGGATTTAAGGGTTAAAAATCAGGATTGAAATGGGAAAAGAAAGTAAAAAGAGGGATTAAAATCTGAAAGCTCAGGATGGAAATGGGAAATGAAATAGGGAAGAAAAAAAAGGATTTGAGTGTTAAAAATAAGGATGGAAATGGGAAGAGAAGTGGAAAAAAAAAGGGACCTGTTAAAACTCAGGATTGAAACGGGAAAAGAAAGGCAAGGAAGGGATTTAAGTGTTAGGAAATCAGGAATGAGCTGAAGCCTGGAAGCGGCAGCAGCATCTGGGATTCGGGGGGGGAATACTGAGCTGGATGCCTGCTGGTGGTGTTGATCCCAGGAAAAGCCGCGGAGCTGGGAGCTGGAAGGGGTCGTTCGAGTGGGAAAAAGAGCGATGGCGATCGGCAGGTCGGGGGCTAGAGAGGATTGATCCCAGATTCTCTCCGCCGGGATCGAGCTGGTTGGGATTCCTCGCTTTAGGAATAACAGCGCTGAAGGAAAACCGAGGGAATAAAAAGGGATCAACCGTAGCTGCCAGCAGGATCTGGCCCCGGGAATTCCCGCGGCAGCTGGGGGTGAAGGGGAGTCGCTGCGGAGCGGTGTCCGCTTAGGCTTCCTGGAGGATTTAGGGCAGGCTGCCTGGGGGCTGGGGGGAGGCTCCGGCCGGAGGGGATTTGTTCCTGAGGGAAAAATTCGTTCCCGGGAAGTGTGTGTGGGGGTTTGGTTCCCTGCTGCTGGGCTCGTGCTCGGCTCCTTCTGGGATCGCTGGGAGAGTTCCCGGGCAGGAGTTGGTCTTTATCCGGGAAAATGGCTGAAAAAATCAGGGAATGAGGAGGGGGAAAAGGCAAAACCAGAAAGGAAGAGGAGCATGGACTGGGGGTGCTGAGCTGGGGCTCAGCTTGAGCTGACTCTGATGCCTGATCCCAGCCCTTCCAGAATCCAGCTTGGGAAAGGCCAAATGAGTTTGGCATCTGTGGAGCAGCCAGCACAGCACCCTGGGACTCAGCACCCCACAGGCCCCTACCCTGCTCGGGGATGCCCAACGATGTTTGCCCCACCCTGGCGGGGGGGGTGGGGGGAGAGGCTCATTTGAACCCCTCCTCAGCCAGGGTTTGGCCATCCCAGCAGCTGGCTGTGGGTCCTGTGCCGTGCTAGAGGTGCCCAATTACCCTGGTGACACCAAATTGTTCCCCCCCCAGCCAGGGTTTGGCCATCCCAGCAGCTGGCTGTGGGTCCTGTGCCGTGCTGGTGATGCCAAATTATCCCAGGGATGCCAGGTTGTGTCCCCCCCCCAAGCTAGGGGCCCAGTTACCCTGGTGACATCAAATTGTTCCCCCCCCCAGCCAGGGTTTGCCTGTGCCAGTTGCTGGTTGTGGATCCCATTCCTTGCTGGTAATGCTGAATTATCCCAATGATCCCAAACCATCCCTCCCTGCTCCTCCAACTCCAGCCAAGGCTTGGCCATCCAGGAGCTGGTTGTGGATCCCATTCCATGCTGGTGATGCCAAATGATCCTGGTAAGACCAAATGATCCCAGGAACCCCAAATGATCCCAGGAACCCCAAATGGTCCCAAGTAAGGCCAAATGATCCCAGGAACATCAAATGATCCCAACTAAGACCAAATGATCCCAGGAACACTAAATGATCCCAGCCTGGGCCCTCCTGTCCTTCCAGCTTGAAGAAAACCCCAACCCCTATTCCTTGGGATCTGGGAATGGTGGACAAAGCTCTCCCCCTCCCTCCCTAGGGATTGATGGATTTATTCCTCCCACCCCTTAACATCCCCATCCCAGATCCCAGTCAATCATACCCACGGGGATCAATGGAATCTTGCTCCATCAATCAAGATCTGAGGCTGCTAAGTGTTGCCTGCATCATTATCCCGAGGGGGTTTGGTATTCCAGGTATTGCCTCTTCCTTTGTAAATCCCAATGGATTTGGGAAGGATCATTCCTGACACACACAAAAAAAATTAGGGAAAACAACAACAAAAATCACCACTGGAAAACTTTTTTTTTCTTTCCCTTTCCCTTCACATGGAAAGGAGGAAAAAAAATTGATGGAGGTTAGGAAAGGGGAAATAAAAAGCTTCACATTGGAGAATCCCTCAGGAATTCTCCAGGGAAATGCTGCCACTGGGATCAATCCATAACGATCCTTAAACATTAAGGAAGACTCTGGGAGGGGGGAAGGGAATGTTTGGAGGATGAAATATTCCCCCCCCCCAAAAAGCTGAATGCTTCCAACTATGTCCTGTAAGGATAATGTGCTCCAACCTTCTGGAATCCTGTTGCCTTCTGGTTTGTGTTTAGGATTTGGAGGGGAAAGTTTCCCCCCCCCCCCCCATCAGGGGCCAACACCTGAAAGTAATTTTTGGAGGGGGGGGGGGGAAGGAGCCATTCCCAAGAGGTTTTCCAGGAGGGAGAAGTGGATTTTTAGCCACCAACATCTCCATCCCAGTGGATTTCACCCGGGGGTGGGGCTCACACGGACGTGAAACCCACTGGGAGGGATGGGATTTAGGGAATGTTCCAGCTCCTCCTCACCTCAGCTGGCTCTGGGAGGTGGCCTTGTCCTCAGCAGCCCCCCCGGGAGACACCTGCCAGGGACAAGGCTGCTGCTGGCTGAGCTGGGGAAACTGAGGCAAGGGCAGGGGGGTGGTGGGGCTGGGAGGGGTGGTGGTGGTGATGGCTGGGAGGTGGTGGTGGTGGTGGTGGTAAGGGTGATGGGCATCTCCCCAGCTTGCCCTTGGATGGTTTGGTGGTGGTTTGGGTGGTGCTTGGAGGTGATGTTAAGGGTGAAGGACATCTCCCCAGCTTCTCATTGGGTGGGTTGGTGGTGGTTGGAGATGGTGTTAAGGGTGATGAATATCTCAGCAGCTTGCCCTTGGGTGATTTGGTGGTGGTTTGGTGGTGTCTTGGTGGTGCTTGGAGGTGATGTTAAGGGTGATGGATGTCTCCTCATCTTGCCCTTGAGTGGTTTGGTGATGGTTTGGTGGTGATTGGGTAGGTTGATGGTGCTTGGAGGTGGTGTTAAGGATGATGAACATCTCCTCAGCTTGTCCTTGAGTGGCTTGGTGGTGGCTTGGTGGTGATTGGGTAGGTTGATGGTGTCTGGAGGTGATGCTTGGAGCACTGGCAGGGGGGCAGCGTGGGGCTGTGGGCCTGGGTGGGTGAGTGAGTGAGTGAGTAGATGGATGGGTGGAGGGGTGGAGAGGGATGGATGGATGTGAATAGATGGGTGGAGAAGGATGGATGGAGGGGTGGATGTGCTGGTGGA
>WAAF01011638.1:0-19101 GCA_013400475.1 Tricholaema leucomelas
GTCTCTTCCAACCTTGGTAATCCTGTGATACCTCCAGGGATGGGTCCTCAACCACCACCCTAGGCAACCCATTCCGGGCTCTTAGCACTCTCATGCTGAACAACTTCCTCCTCATGTCCACTCTGAAACTATTTATAAATACTCCCTTCTGAAACTGCTGAACACAACAAGTTGTGAGCTAAAATCCTGCTCCTACGGTAGTAAATATGATACAGGGCATAAGCCCTGGGAAGGGAAAATTGGAGTATTTCTAGCTGTCTTACTACGGTAAGCATAGCAGGGATCCAGACAACGAGATAAAATATTTTGCCTAAGGGTTTGGGAGTGACTCATGGAAAGTCTTCTTTATACTGTTATTAATTAATATTTTCTGGTATCAATTACTACTTTCACATTTTTTAAAAAAAAAACATGGGCAACATTTTTTTCATTTCAGAGTTCTTCTAAAGGCAGAGAAAGACATTACCTTCTCTTCTCCAGCTACAAGCAAAACATTCAAATGAAAAAGCTATGTTTTAATAGTGTTTTACATTAGTATCTGCTAATAGCTGTTCCATTAGCACCTGCTCTTAGGTCACTAATTTTAGAAGGAGTATTAAAAAGGACTACATCATATGTTAGGAGCTTTGAATATACAGAGCCTGCAAAAATACATACAATGTGGTAGTTTGGGTGTCCCCTGCCCCCCCACACTTTAGAATTCACCCAGACTAGACTCAGTCAGCTCTGGAAATATGAATGAAGCTTATGTTATGGCAGGCAGCCAGCACCAGAACAAGAGGACACAGCCTCAAGCTACGCCAGGGGAAATTTAGGCTTGAGGTGAGGAGAAAGTTCTTCACTGAGAGAGTCATTGGCTACTGGAATGGGCTGCCCAGGGAGGTGGTGGAGTCGCCATCCCTGGAGCTGTTCAAGGCAGGATTGGACGTGGCACTTGGTGCCATGGTCTAGCCTTGAGCTCTGTGGTAACAGGTTGGACTTGATGATCTATGAGGTCTCTTCCAACCTTGGTAATACTGTGAGACTGTGATACTGTGATATATTTACAGCTGGCACAATGTACAAGCAGATAGTTACAGTGTATGCAGTTATAGACAGAAATAGACAAGGTAAAAGGTAATACAGAAACACAACTCCCCTCCCAGAAACCTGAGTCCCCAGGAGGGGCTCTCAACCACCCCCTCACCTTCCCTCTACCCCTCTCAACCTTACCCCAGTCCCAAGGCAGAAATAGAGGTTCAGCCAGGGGAATTTAGAAGCAAAGGTGAATCAGTCTAAGAAAATGGAGGGTGAGGTTAGAGAGAGTAAGACGGAGTTCAGCCAGCAGCCCAAACTCCCCAGCAGGCGAAGAGCCCAGAGCAAAGCCCAGAGCGAAGTGAAGTGACTTTATCGATGTTTTGTTTTTCCTTTTTACACATCTCAGCAAGACCATGAGCGAAGTAGACCTCACCATTGTTTTCATTTCACAGCCTATGATCTAGTCCTTCTCACCAAAACATTCTAGCTGGGCTCAAACTAGCACATATAGTAACAACTTTTAGCTGCTTCACTGCTGGCATCAGCTGTTGAGAACACAAATATTTCATTTCCACCCTGTCTGTTGTTCCATTTTAATTAATTGCTAAATTCTCATGTATGTAAAATTGCATCAACTGCATGTTTTAATTGAAAGTGGCATTTTGAGATGAGCCACAGGGAGGGAAATATTTATCTGCTACTTTAGTACACATGCTAGGAAAACCAGCTTGACAATTTAGTCCTCAAAAGCCTTTTATTTTTTTTCCTAATGAAACAGATTAAGCTTATAGAATCATAGAATCATGGAATGGTTTAGGTTGGTAGGGATCTCAGGGATCATCCAGTTCCAAGCCCCTGCCAGAGGCAGGGACACCTCCCACTAGAACAGGTCACTCAAGGCCTCATCCAACCTGGCCTTCAACACCTCCAGGGAGGAAGCATCCACAACCTCCCTGGGCAACCTGTGCCAGTGTCTCACCACCCTCACTGCAAACAACCCTTTCCTAACATCTACTTTGAATCTCCCCTCTGACAGTTTAAACCCATTACCCCTTGTCCTGTCATTACAAGACCTTGTCAATAGTCCCTCCTCAGCCTTCCTGTAGGTCCCCTTCAGATATTGGAAGGTTACTATAAGGTCTCCTCACAGCCTTCTCTTCTCCAGTCTGCAGAGCCCCAGCTCTCTCAGCTTGTCCTCACAGCAGAGCTGCTTTGTAAGTTTATAAAAGAATGAGAGATAAATTGCAAAGCTACTTGTGTGTAAAGTAAGATTCTGGCTTCTTTGGGAAAAAACAAATAATTCTGAGAATTTGCTAGTAGTTCAGAGGTGTTCCAACCATTAGGGTTGGTTTGAAACCACCAAAAAAAAACCCAAAACCACAAAAAAAAAAAAAAACAACCGAAAACCTACCACAGCCTCTTAAGAAGTCCTCCGAGGTTAGGGAAGCAAGAATTTTGGAGTCTAGCATTTTAGCTATAGAGAACACAAAAGTACAATCTACTCTGCAAAAATACTTGTGGAGTGTTACTCTAAAGCCTTCAGAGGTGAAATGAGCAGACTGAAAGGTGGTGACTTATATTTCTATAAAATTCTTGATAGAAATGTCTTTCATCAACTGGGAAGGTCTTTTTCTTTTTCAACTACTCCTTGAAAAGCATATTGCACACTCAGAAGCAAGAGTGGGAAGCGTCACTGGAAGGTGTCCAGAGAAGGGCAATGAAGCTGGTGAAGGGCCTGGAGCACAGCCCTGGGAGGAGAGGCTGAGGGAGCTGGGGGTGTGCAGCCTGGAGAAGAGGAGGCTCAGGGGTGACCTCATTGCTGTCTACAGCTGCCTGAAGGGAGTCTGTAGCCAGGTGGGGTTGGTCTCTTCTGCCAGGCAACCAGCAACAGAACAAGGGGACACAGTCTCAAGTTGTAACGGGGAAAGTCTAGGCTGGGTGTTAGAAGGAAGTTGTTGCCAGAGAGAGTGATTGGCATTGGAATGGGCTGCCCAGGGAGGTGGTGGAGTTGTGTCCCTGGAGATGTTCAGGAAAAGCCTGGCTGCATCAGTGTAAGTACAGACACCAGAAACATAGCTGAAGGCATGAGACTGGATGAGACACTTAGTGCCATGGTCTAGTTGGCTGGATATGGCTGGGTGCTAGGTCGGACTGGATGAACTTGGAGGTCTCTTCCAATCTGGTTGATTCTATTCTATTCTCTTTGCTGCATCCAGCCTGTCAAGCTAACTTCTTGTGCTCATCCTTCTGTATACATATGCTGGTTGCCCTTGTCCTGTTGCTGATTGCTTGGGAGAAGAGACCAATCCCCACCTGGCTACAATCTCCCTCAGGTAGTTGTAGACAGCAATGAGGTCTGCCCTGAGCCTCCTCTTCTCCAGGCTAAACAACCCCATCTCCCTCAGCCTCAACAGGAAGTGATGACTAGAGACCCTTGTTGGAGAGGAATGGAGAGGAATAGAGAGCCAACTAATAGGAAAAATCAGTAACCACCATAACCTGAGTGGATATGCAGACATATATATATATATATATCCCAGAAACAATCTGAGTCCCCAGGAGGGCTTCCGACCCAAACCATGATTCTATGGTTCTATGAAATAAAGCTAGTAAGCTTGAGACCTGTCTCCTCTATCACAAACTGTCTACACCTTCCAGGCAAAGGGACAGGAGAGCCTTGATGAATCATGCTTCAGAAACACCTAACTCAGGACAGAATGTACCGCACGCTGAAGGTACGTCTCAGTTTTCGCTAATGACTGAGCTTTGTGCCTTTGAGATATTTGAGTGAAATAAATTAGATGCTAAAATTCCAATGATCAATAACTAGGGGCAGGGTGTTGGTCTTTTTTGTTTTGTTCTTTTTTTTTTTTTTTTTTTTAATCTGGAACAAAAAGTAAATTAAATTGTGAAAGGAAAATTGAGAAATCATGACTCACATACAACTTTTTGGAGACAATATTTTGAATCCAAGAAATCCACATTGGATATTTCAATATACTTACAGTAGGTTACACTTAGAATCATAGAATCAACCAGGTTGGAAGAGACCTCCAAGATCATCCAGGCCAACCTAGCACCCAGCCCTAGACAATCAACTACACCATGGCACTAAGTGCCTCATCCAGGCTTTTCTTCAACACCTCCAGGGATGGTGACTCCACCACCTCCCTGGGCAGCCCATTCCAATGCCAATCACTCTCTCTGGGAAGAACTTTTTCCTAACATCCAGCCTAGACCTCCCCCAGCACAACTTGAGACTGTGTCCCCTTGTTCTATTGCTGCTTGCCTGGCAGAACAGACCAACCCCACCTGGCTACAGCCTCCCTTCAGGTAGTAGAAGACAGCAAAGAGGTCCCCTCTGAGCCTCCTCTTCTCCATGCTTTTGTAGCATGAGATTGCAATGAAAGAAGAAAAAAAGTCTCAAATCTTGTAAAGTATTGTTTTAATGTCACAGTGAGTCTAGATTTATAGGGAGGAAATTAGTTCCCTGCAATGTTCATTGCAATGTAAGAGTACAATGGTAATAGTCTTTTCAGTGGAAGCCTATGAAGAATCCTCTATAATGAAATGAATTACTGTTAAACAATGCGAAGGAAATTAAAGCAAGTAAGATCCACACAGAACTTATTATTTGGATTCACAGCTGAATCTGCACATATAATCCATCCCTGGTTTTCCACTTATGCATAACATAACACAGATTTACCATTATCTTAAGGAATATACATTGACAAGATGAACAGCCAGCATGGGTTTAGGAAGGGCAGGTCCTGCCTGACCAGCCTGATCTCCTTTTATGATCAGGTTACCCACTTAGTGTATGTGGGGCAGGCTGTGGGTGTAGTCTACCTGGACTTCAGCAAAGCCTTGACACCATCTGCCACAAAAAGCTCCTAGCCAAGCTGGCAGATCATGGATTGGACAGATTCATTCTGGTATGGGTCAAGAACTGACTGTAGCTTTGAGCCCAGAGAGTGGTGTTGAATGGTGTCACATCCAGTTGGCAGCCATCTACAACTACCTGAAGGGAGGCTGTAGCCAGGTGGGGTTGGTCTCTTCTGCCAGGCAACCAGCAACAGAATGAGGGGACACAGTCTCAAGTTGTGCTGGGGGAGGTCTAGGCTGGATATTAGGAGGAAGTTCTTGACAGAGAGAGTGATTGGCATTGGAATGGGCTGCCCAGGGAGGTGGTGGTGTCACCATCCCTGGGAGTATTCAAGCAAAGCCTGGATGAGGTGCTTAGTGCCATGGTCTAGTTGACTGGCTAGGGCTGGGTGCTAGGTTGGACTGGATGATCTTGGAGGTCTCTTCTAACCTGGTTGATTCTATGATTCTAACATAAACCTTCTACCTCACATCTCCAATTGTCGGCTGCACCCATGTATACATATTTCATACAGCCTGTTTAATATGACATTTCTTCAACAGGTGTGATAGGAAAGGCTTCAATGTCAAGCAGAAATCATTGATAAAACATTTTCTACTTTATGATGGAATATGAATATAAGCAGCTTTCAAAAAAATATTTCTCATTACCTGCTCATGCTTGAAAGAAATATCCTTCTTGTGTACTTAACATACAATCCACAACTAGATGCCTTATTTTGGCAGCTGCTGCTCAGGAGAGTTTTCTTCTCTTGACTCTCAAGTTCATCCAATATTAACTGGTCCTATAATGACAAACCACAGACTCTGATTCCAGCCAGAAAACGTGCTTAAAGGGAGCATAAAGGAATGGATGATTACAGCTGCTTGGTAGTTTTTAGCAGGTCTTGAACAACTACCACACACATCCTTTAAACCATTCCAGTTTACATCAAGGCCACAGCAACAGGACTTTAAGAATTAGGAGGTTGCATATGGCTTTTAAATTGTGATCTCCACTTCCAGAACTAAATGACTCTTTTTGAAACATATAAAAATGTGATAATTTATCTTCCTTAATTCTCTGCAAGAGGTTTTGTACCTGAATATCATAGAATCATAGAATCAACCAGGTTGGAAGAGACCTCCAAGTTCATCCACTCCAACCTAGCACCCAGCCCTATCCAATCAACTAGACCATGGCACTAAGTGCCTCATCCAGTCTCATGCCTTCAGCTATGTTTCTGGTGTCTGTACTTACACTGATGCAGTCATGTTCTGTGATTTCTGCTGACATGAAAGGACAATATCCTACTTTTACAACAAAGCAGATCACAGAATCATGCAATCAACCAGGTTGGAAGAGACCTCCAAGTTCATCCAGTCCAACCTAGCACCCAGCTCTGCCTAATTAACTACACCATGGCACTAAGTGCTTCATCCAGGCTTTTCTTGAACCCTTCCAGGGATGCTGACTCCACCACCTCCCTGGGCAGCCCATTCCAATGCCAATCACTCTCTCTGGCAACAACTTCCTCCTAGCATCCAGCCTAGACCTGCCACACAGTTTATACCTAAGCCCAGATAAAATTGTGTTTTATATGACATGGAAAATTCCATTACTAGTAAGGTGGAACACAGTGAAGGAGTTTGCCTTGAATTAATTAAAGATCTAATTACACATCTGCTTCCTGTAGTGCTCTTCCCTCCTGAGCTGTGATGCTTCTTCTGACTGTGGACAGGACTGCAGCATTCAGTTAGCCTGATTCAGTTCTGTTCTCCAAGTTTGTTAAACAGTTATATCAAGGCTGTGCTCACATTTATCTTCCATATATTTGCCTTTGGTTCACAGCTTNTCACCTTCCCCTACCCCTCTCAACCTTACCCCAGTCCCAAGGAAGAATGGAGGTTCGGCCAGAGAGATTAAAAAGCAAGGTGAAGCAGCCAAGCAAAAGGAGGGTCAGGTTAGAAAGCAAGATGGAGTCCAGCCAGCAGCCTCAGCTTCTCCCCAGCAGGCAAAGCTCCCCAGCAAAGAGAAGAAGCAAGTGAAGTAATCTTTGTTTTGCCTTTCTTCTTTTGTATACATCTCAGCAAGACTGTGAGGGAAGTAGACCTCACCATTGTTTTCATTTTACAGCCTATCATCTAGTTCTTCTCACCAAAACATGCTAGCTAGGCTCAAACTAGCACAGGACCACAGCAGCAACAGAGGGAAAGAGAACATCTCACAGACAAGCTTGATTTTAGATGCAGTGTTGTGAATGCAGCCAAACTCACAAAGCAAGACAAGGACCTACACTTCTTTTTTTCTTTCTCAATGCAGGTAGATAACTTCATCTTTTCATAATATTGTTTATTTTCTTTCCAATTGCTTAAAATACAAATTTCTCATGGCCATGCCAGTTCCTTAATCATAGAATCATAGAATGCTTTAGGTTGAAGGGACTTCAAGGATCATCCAGTTCCAAGCCCCTGCCAGAGGCAGGGACACCTCTCACTAGAACAGGTTGCTCAAGGCCTCATCCAGCCTGGCCCTGAACACCTCCAGGGAGGGAGCATCCACAACCTCCCTGGGCAACCTGTGCCAGTGTCTCACCACCCTCGCTGCAAACAACCCTTTCCTAACATCTACTTTGAATCTCTCTGCCACTTTAAACCCATTACCTCTTGTCCTGTCATTACAAGACCTTGTCAATAGTCCCTCCTCAGTCTTCCTGTAGGCCCCCATCAGATACTGCAAGGCTACTCTAAGATCTCCTCAAAGCCTTCTCTTCTCCAGGCTGCAGAGCCCCAATTCTCTCAGCCTGTCCTCATAGCAGAGCTGCTGCATCCCTCTGAGCATCTTCATGGCTCTCCTCTCCACTTGCTCCAACAGTTCCATGCTCTCCTTGTGTTGGGGGCTCCAGAACTGCACACAGTACTCCAGGTGGGGACTGAGAAGAGCAAAGGGGAAGAATCCCCTCCCTCGCCCTACTGGGACAGGATTTAGTTTTACTCTCTTGATGCATTTACTTGCTGGACTTGCAAAATCTCTACTCATTTCTCTTTCTTAGAAAATGGAGTTTCTCTTTCTTTTCCCTTTGGCTAGTATTCAACATGATCCAGAGGCTCATCTTCCTAAGTACATGCATAATGGTAAGTAAATATTGAGCAGTCACACATGATTCCCTTAACGTTTCTCTTTCCTACCTGATCACTGTCATCAAGACCCAAAGTGATAAGGTAACATGAGAAGCCTGTCTTAGGCTTGTGATTTGAAATAAAGCAAGCAAAAACAATCAGGAGAGGAGGTGGAGCACATTAATGTGTCGATTTTATCTGCAAGCTATTTTCCTTAAAATAGTCACAAAAGATGTCTTAAACTTGTGACATAGAATATTGTACACTTCTAAAATGAAGCTAACATGTACAGAAGAAGGAGTGTGGGAGTTTGCTAGACACCAGAATAATCTCCAGTAGGTTAAGCTGAATGTTTTCAATAAAATGTGGCCTTTTAAATGAATTTTAAATATGAGGGAGAGATTTTAAAGAAACTTCTTTCTATACCTTTATGAGGAAAGGACCTCAAAGACATAGAATCAAGAAGGTCAGAAGAGACCTCCTAGCTCATCCAGTCCAACCTAGCACCCAGCCCCAGTCAATCAACTAGACCATGGCACCAAGCCTCATCCAGAATTTTTGTGAACAACTCCAGAGGTGGCAACTCCACCACCTCCCTGGGCAGCCCATTCCTATGCCAATCACTCTCTGGCAACAACTTCCTCCTAGCATCCAGCCTAGACCTGCCACACAGTTTATACCTAAGCCCAGATAAAATTGTGTTTTATATGGCATGGAAAATTCCATTACTAGTAAGGTGGAACACAGTGAAGGAGTTTGCCTTGAATTAATTAAAGATCTAATTACACATCTGCTTCCTGTAGTGCTCTTCCCTCCTGAGCTGTGATGCTTCTTCTGACTGTGGACAGGACTGCAGCATTCAGTTAGCCTGATTCAGTTCTGTTCTCCAAGTTTGTTAAACAGTTATATCAAGGCTGTGCTCACATTTATCTTCCATATATTTGCCTTTGGTTCACAGCTTAGCCAGGCAGTGGTGAAGAGGTTTTTCGCCACAGGCTGGATCAATCTAATTGACCAACCACAGGAGTTCTTAGAAGCTGTCTGTTCTTGAATGAATCCAGCTAATGTATTTTTCTTTTAGAAGAACAGCACTTCTTTTCTCAAAAAGTTTGTTACTGTATCAGAAAGACATTAGAGAAAGGCTTGACACTTACCAAGTGGTCCAGATCTCTTACTGTAGAGCTTTCAGTCTTCCTACTCTAACCATTTTATGATCATCTGCAACTATTTAACTGAAGTCATTTACAGTACTCCATCCAGATCCTATACATACATGTTCTTCCCAGAGAGAGTGATTGGCATTGGAATGGGCTGCCCAAGGAGGTGGTGGAGTCACTGTCCTTGGAGGTGTTGAAGAAAAGCCTGCATGAGGCACTTAGTGCCATGGTCTGGTTGATGGGCTAGGGCTGGGTGCTAGGTTGGACTGGATGATCTTGGAGGTCTTTTCTGACCTGGTTGATTCTAAGTTTCTGTGATTCTATGATATATGGATCCTTTTCTGATCAGTGGTTGAAACTGGTCATGCTGTCAGTATTCACAATTTCTTAAACAATATCTTTGAACCAAAGTTTCCAGATAAATATTTTGTTAACATCTACTTTGCTAATTGTGCCATGAAGTGTTTTACAGTTCACAGGTAGGTAAGAGGAAGATACTATTTTACGAAACATTTACTGTCCTTAAAAAAGAAGAAAATCTTCCAAGTGGAGGCCAGTGACAAGCAGAGTCCCTCAGGGATGAGTCTTAGGACCAGTCTTGTTCAACAACTTTGTAGGTGCCATGGACAGAGGCATTGAGGGCACTCTCAGCAAGTTTGCTGATGACACCAAGCTGTGTGGTGCAGCAGACAGGCTGGAGGGCAGAGATACATCCAGAGGGACCTGGACAGGCTGGAGAGGGGGGCACAAGCCAACCTCATGAGTTTCAACAAGACCAAGTGCAAGGTCCTGAATCTGGGTTGGGGCAATCCCAAGCGCAAATCTAGGCTGGGCAGTGAGTGGCTGGAGAGCAGCCCTGAGGACAGAGACTTGGGGATGCTGCTGGATGAGTGTGGATAGCACGTCACAAACACACCTTTAAAGCCTGGTAACAAACCTTATCACTGCAAGAGTCTGTCTATATTCTTTGTAAGAGTCACAAATATATACTAGCTCATCTTATGATGCAAGCTTAACATCTTTATTGATGCTCTGGACGAGGGGATTGAGTCCAGCATCAGTAAGTTTGCAGATGACACCAAGCTAGGAGCAGGTGTGGATCTGTTGGAAGGTAGGAGAGCCCTGCAGAGGGACCTGGACAGGCTGGATGGGTGGGCAGAGGCCAATGGGATAAGATTTAACAAGGTCAAGTGCAAGGTTCTGCACTTTGGCCACAACAACCCCAAGCAGTGCTACAGGCTGGGGACAGAATGGCTGGAGAGCAGCCAGGCAGAAAGTGACCTGGGGGTGCTGGTAGAGAGTAGCTGAACATGAGCCAGCAGTGTGCCCAGGTGGCCAAGAGAGCCAATGGCATCCTGGCCTGTATCAGGAATAGTGTGTCCAGTAGGATGAGGGAGGTTATTTGTTCCCTGAACTCAACACTGGTCAGGCCACACTTTGAGTACTGTGTCCAATTCTGGGCTCCTCAGTTCAAGAAAGATGTTGAGATACTGGCAGCTATCTACAACTACCTGAGGGGAAGTTGTAGCCAGGTGGGGTTGGTCTCTTCTTCCAGGCAACCAGCCATAGAACAAGGGGACACAGTCTCAAGTTGTGCTGAGGGAGGTCTAGGCTGGATGTTAGGAGGATGTTCTTGTCAGAGAGAGTGATTGGCATTGGAATGGGCTGCCCAGGGAGGTGGTGGAGTCACCATCGCTGGAGGTGTTGAAGCAAAGCCTGGATGAGGCACTTAGTGCCATGGTCTGATTGATTGGCTAGGGCTGGGTGCTAGGTTGGCCTGGATGATCTTGGAGGTCTCTTCCAACCTGGTTGATTCTATGATTCTATGATTTACTGTCTTTTGGCTGATAGGATAGATTAGAATATCCTCTATTCTGGACTTTAGCTCCTCCTAAATCCCTAACTACTCAGAAGAAATATTAATTTATCTATTTATCTATCTGTTTGTCTATTTTTTCCCTTTTTTTCCCCTTATTTTCTTTTTCTTTCTACCAGATTCTAGTAGAGTGGTAGGATAACAGACAGCAATGCAATCCTATCTGTTCAATGTTCCTTGTAACCAGCACAATGTATTTTTCATTATCAAAGTGTATTAAACATCTTCTTATGCCTCAGAAGAAGCTTCACAAAAATGAATTGATGATATTTCTGATTAAAGGATGCAATATGTATCTTATCATAGAATCATAAAATCAATCAGAGCTGGAAGGAACCACAAGGATTATTTAGTTCCAACCCCCCTGCCATGCCCAGGGACACCCTACCCTAGAGCAAGCTTGTCACAGCCTCATTCAGCCTGGTCTTAAACACCTCCAGGGACAGGCCCTCAACCCCTCCCTGGGCAACCCATTCCAGCCTCTCACCAGTTTCATGGTGAAGAACTTCCTCCTCATGTCCACTATGAATCTCCCCACCTTCAGCTTGGCTCCATTCCCCCTATTCCTGGCACTCCCTGGTATTCTGAAAAGTCCCTCCCCAGCTTTTTGTAGGCCCCCTTCAGATACTGGAAGGCCACAAGAAGATCAATTGGGAGCATCCTCTTCTCCAGCCTGCACAGCCCAAGCTCTTTCAGTCTCTCCTCATAGCAGAGCTGCTCCAGCCCTCTGATCAACCAGTGGCCCTTCTCTGGACATGCTCCAGCATGTCCACATCCTTCTTGTAATAGGGGCTCCAGAACTGGATGCAGTACTCCAGGTAGGGTCTTAGCAGAGCACAGTGGAGGGGGAGAGTCACTTCCCTCAACCTGCTGGCCACACTTCTCCTGATGCAGCCCAGACTCTGGTTGGCCCTCCGAGCTGCAAGTGCACACTGCTGGCTCCTGTTGAGCTTCTCATCCAGCAGCACTCCCAAGTCCCTGTCCTCAGGGTGGTCTCCAGCCACTCACTGCCCAGCCTGGATTTGTGCTTGGGATTGCCTTGACCCAGCTGCAGGACCCTGCACTTGGTCTTGTTGAACCTCCTGAGTTTGGCTTGTGCCCACCCTCCATCCTGTCCAGGTGCCTCTGGATGGATCCCTGCCTTCCAGCCTGTCTGCTGCACCACACAGCTTGGTGCCATCAGCAAACTCGCTGAGAGTGCCCTCAATGCTTCTGTCCATGGCACCTACAAAGTTGTTGAACAAGACTGGTCCTAGGACTGATCCCTGAGGAACTCGTCACTGGCCTCCACTTGGAGATGGACCTGTTGGCAGCCACTCTTTGGGTGCAGCCATCAAGACAGTTCTTTATCCATGTTCCTCATTTATTATTGGATGCTTCAGGATGACAGATATATAACTTAGACATTTCTACTGAACAAAATCCATCAAGCCCTCAAAATACTAATGCAGTTACCCATGACTCCCCTAAAATCTAGCTAAAATGTAAACCTGTTCTAAAATACAAGATCTTTTAAGCATTTAGGAAGTCAATGATTGTGCCCTAATCTTAAAACCTCAAGTATGACTTTAAGCTCTGCGTGGTGCTTTTCTGCTCTGTGTTTTACCAGACAGTTTCCAGTAGCTGTTTCCTCTCTCTACCAGCCAGTGTGAGACCATTCCAGTTGCTGCTCATTTCCTCTACTTGCGTCAGGATGCAGAAGCACAGAGTTTAACATTTGAAGAGAAGCAGAGACTGATTCCATTGCCAACAATAAATTAAATGAAATCTGAACAGGATAAATCCTGCTACTAACAGCAAAAGTATTTCCCATTTTCTTCCATGGAACTGTGAATATCTGTGCTTTGTCTACTACTTGCATTCATTATACCTGCAATCATAACAGAATATGCTGCAAATCTAAGACAGAGATGTGTACTGGGAACTGAAACAAAACCTTGTTGGCACAAGTATACATAACTACCTTGCATGTCAGTTTGCAGAGTTAAGATTTTTGCTCAGTAATCTTGCAAAGAATTTTCATATCAGTTTTCTTCTAACCCCATTTCTGCTGAAAAGTAATGAAGTTCCACCAGCATAAAGCTAGCATGAAATATTAATCAAAACCCAGTCATTTCTAGTGTATTTTTCCATTGTTCCTACTTCATCTTTTGCATATACATCATCACTGACTGCTGTTCAGCATAATGGCTATGTCAGTGCTCTAGTTTCCACCTTTTTAAAGCAGTAATATGAGAACTAGCAGGTCACCAAGAATCTGTGCCTTAAATGTACATTGTGTATTCTGAAAAATAATCCATTTGGGATGAAGTGAAGACCCATTGAAAAGAAGTAATGAAGGCAATGGAAAAAATCATGCCTGCTTTCTATATCAGAATTATTACACTTACTCAGCTGAAAATCATAGAATCCTACAATCAACCAGGTTGGAAGAGATCTCCAAGCTCACACAGCATATACACAGGTTAATACTCTGTTCCTACTGTGGTTATGTCTATATATATAGGTGTTCTTAAAAGAAATCTTGCAGTTAAAGTGAAGCATTAGTTTCCAGGACAAGGACACCAAATATGCATCCTGGAATAAAAGTTGTGAAAAGTGTGAAGAAATTAGTGAAGAAAAGTCAGTTTGCTGTATCATGGAATCATAGAAGCAACCAGGTTGGAAGAGACCTCCAAGATCATCCAGTCCAACCTAGCACTCAGCCCTAGCCAGTCAACCAGACCATGGCACTAAGTGCCTCATCCAGGCTTTGCTTCAACAACTCCAGGCACAGTGACTCCACCACCTCTCCAAGCAGCCCATTCCAACGGCATCACTGTTTTGGCTTTGTCCATCAGAATAATTTTTAGCAGCATTATTTTAATTCTGAACATGCCTTTATGTGAGGGGTAAAAAGAAAAAAAGCATAAAAGCCCAGCCAAAAAGTGCTCAGATTTTTAAATACCATGCAAAACTTCAGTAGGAAGAATTCCCATGGGTGTATTATTTGTTTATAACTTTTACACAACCAAGTCCTTCCCATACATCGAAATGTTTTAAGTTATCAGCTATTTCATTAAGTGTATTTGTTATTTTATTAAGTGTATTCATAGAATCACAACATGTCAGGGGCTGGAAGGGAACTCAAAAGATCATCTGATTCAGCCCCCCTCTCAGCATCATCACCTAGAGCAACACATCCAGATGGTTCTTGAATATCTTCAGAGAGGGAGACTCCACAACCTCCCCGGGCAGACTGTTCCTGTGATCTGTCACCCTCACAGAGAAAAAAATTCTTCCTCAGGTTCACATGGAACCTTCTGTGCCTCAGCTTTCAGCCATTGTCCCTTGGCCTGTCACTGGGCATCACTGAGCAAAGCCTGGCTCCAGCCTCCTGACACTCACTTCTTACGTATTTATAAACATGAACGAGGTCACCTCTCAGTCTCCTCCTTTCCAAGCAGCACAGCCCCAGCTCCCTCAGGGTCTCCTCATAAGGAAATGTTCAACTTCCTTAATCATTTTCTGTGCCTCTGCACTGGACTCTCAACCAGCAACCTGTCTTTCTTGAGCTGGGGGGGGCAGAACTGGACACAATACTTCAGATGAGGCCTCACCAGAGCAGAGAGGAAGGAGAACCTCCCTTGACCTGCTAACCACAGTCCTTCTAATACACCACAGACTGGCATTGGCCTTGCTGACCACAAGAGCACACTGCTGGCTCATGGTCATCCTTCCATCCAGCAGGACTGTCAAATCCTTCTCCCCTTCACTGCTCTCCAGCAGGTCAGTCCCCAGCCTATACAGATCCCTGGGGTTGTTCTTTCCCAGGTGCACAACTCTACACTTGCCCTTGTTGGACTTCATTCAATTTCTCTCTGCCCAACTCTCAGCCTGCCCAAGTCTCTCTGAATGGCAGCACAACTCTGTGCTGTGGTAGTCACTCCACCCAGCTTGCTGTTGTCAGCAAACTTGCTGACAGTGCATTCCATGCCCTTATCCATGTCATTGAATAATACTGGTCTCAGTACTGGCCCCTGAAGGACTCCACTAGTTATAGGCCTCCAGCTAGACATTTACATACACTTTCTAAATGAAGTGTTCCTTACTCTTTCATTTCATATTTTTAACTTCCTTTAAAAGATATTCCTACAAGCTTAGCTCAGTACCTCCTTTGGCCACAGCAACCCCAAGCAGTGCTACAGGCTGGGGACAGAGTGGCTGGAGAGCAGCCAGGAAGAAAGGGACCTGGGGATACTGGTGGATAGTAGGCTGAAGATGAGCCAGCAGTGTGCCCAGGTGGCCAAGAGTGCCAATTGCATCCCGGCCTGGATCAGCAACAGTGTGGCCAGTAGGACAAGGCAGGTTATTCTTCCCCTGTACTCAACACTGCTCAGGCCACACCTTGAGTACTGTGTCCAGTTCTGTGCTCCTCAATTCAAGAGAGATGTTGAGGTGCTGGAAGGTGTCCAGAGAAGGGCAACAAGGCTGGTGAAGGCCCTGGAACACAACACCTATGAGGAGAGGCTGAGGGAGCTGGAGATGTTTAGCCTGGAGAAGAGGAGGCTCAGGAGGGACCTCACTGCTGTCTACAACTACCTGAAGGGAGGCTGTAGACAGGTGGGGTTGGTCTCATCTGCCAGGCAACCAGCAACAGAACAAGGGGACACAGTCTCACGTTGTGCCCAGGAAGGTCTAGGCTGGATGTTAGGAGGAAGTTCTTCCCAGAGAGAGTGATTGACATTGGAATGGGCTGCCCAGGAAGGTGGTGGAGTCTCTCTTCCTTGGAGGTGTTCAAGAAAAGACTGGATGAGACACTTAGTGTCATGCCCTACTTGACTGGATAGGACTAGGTGCTAGGTTGGACTGGATGATCTTGGAGGTCTCTTCCAACCTGGTTGATTCTATTCTATGCTATTCTATTCTATGTTTTCTATGGAAACTTGATTTCTTACATACACTCTTCAGCTGTAGTTCTAGGTGACAGATTTCTAGCCTTTCTGCTCATACCCAACAAAGTCAGAATGAAAATTTTTGTTTTGTGCCCTCCTGTGAGTTACAAGCATGACATGAAAAAGTAGTATCGAGTCCATAGATTAGTATTTGTCTATATGTCACTCCTGAGAACATAACACTTTGGTTTTAGGCAATATACTATAGTAAGAAAACAAATACCTCATTCTACCTATTTTGTGATCACTTTAAGTGTATCTTGACAGTTAATCAGGATGATTATCTGAATCTACTCTAAATATGCAAATAGATCCAGCAGTAAATACATTTGAAGTGTTCTGTGCTGTAATTAGAGCAGGGTGAAAACCACAACAAATTTCCTTTAATTATTTCCTCAAACTTAAAAATAAATGGGCCATATTCTGCATTCCTCCTTCACATTGAATTGGATTTGCACCTTGAAATGTTTGTTTCCCTTTGGGGAGCAGGCAACAAATAGAGCAGACCACTTAGGATGTTTTCTCCAAGATATAAAACTGGGTTTCCATTACTCCTTGTCTGTGATTTAAGAAAGGAAATAGAGAATAGGGAAGAAAGAAATGCCAACTCCTTTCCTCTTTTCATCACAGGGCAACACATGATAGAGAATGGATCTATCAAGGCTTCAGTTGCTCCTTCCTGTTTTTCTCTTATTACCTGCTTGCCTCTATAGCAGAAAAGAAACACCACAGAAGCAGCTGGTTTTCTTCCTCCAGGACTATACTGGTGTAATGGAAAGGATTACGAAGGGTAGAAACAGATCATTTACTACCATTGCCCATCCTCATGATTTCTAGTTTAGTTGTATGTCTGGTCTGAAAATGGCTCCACTGAAACAAAGGGAATTATTAATGGTATAAACAAGTAAACAGAGTCATTCTGAGGTGATCAGAACTAAGTTGTTGCTTTCCCCCTTAAATCTGTCTTCACCCAATATAACTATGACCTCTGACCTCGATCGGCAGAAAGAGCCTCTGAGCACTTCTCATCATTTCACTACAAAGCTCACAGAAGGCAAATTAAACTATGTTGGCTAATTTTACACAGAAACCTACCAAAGATCTATTATGCTGGCTGTGCTGTGAAGATACTAATCACCCCTGAGAGAGTACAATCAACATGGCTGTTTGTGTGGTAATCATTAGACTGTGCCTTAAGGGAACAGTTTCAGGCTCTAGACCTGTTGTTATTAGTGAATCATAGAATCAAGCAGGTTGGAAGAGACCTCCAAGCTCATCCAGTCCAACCTAGCACCCAGCCCTAGCCAGTCAACCAGACCATGGCACTAAGTGCCTCATCCAGGCTTTTCTTCAACACCTTCAGGGATGATGACTCCACCACCTCCCTGGGCAGCCCATTCCAATGCCAATCACTCTCTCTGCCAACAACTTCCTCCTAATATCCAGCTTAGACCTCCCCTGGCACAACTTGAGACTCTGTCCCATTCTTCTGTTGCTGGATGTCTGGCAGAAGAGACCAACCCCACCTGGCTATAGCCTCTCTTCAGATACTTTTAGACAGCAATGAGGTCACCTCTGAGCCTCCCCTTCTCCAGGCTAAACAACCCCTAGTTCTCTCAGCCTCTCCTCACAGGGCTATGCTCCAGGCCACTCACCAGCCTTGATGCCCTTCTCCAGACACATTCCAGTATCTGTCTTGAATTGAGAGGCCCTGAACTCAACACAGGAGTCAAGGTGTGGCCTGACCAGTGCTGAGTACAGGGACAGAATAACCTCTCTGTCCTGCTGGACACACTGCTGCTGATCCAGGCCAGGATGCCATTGCCTCTCCTGCCCACCTGGGCACACTACTGCCTCATGTTCAGCTGCTATCTACCAGGACCCCCAGGTCCCTTTCTTCCTGGCTGCTCTCAGCCACTCTGTCCCCAGCCTGTAGTGTTGCTTGAATTTGAAACACATTTAAAATCATTCTCCTGCAAAGTTTTCTTGATAGAGTTATATATGAAATACAGATGCTCTTGACCTGAAAAATGTTTTTGTCCTCTTCTACAGAAATATCATGTGTGCTTCAAGGAAACATAACTTACCCTATGCAGCTGGAACATAAGGAGTGAGAAGCTATGAATTTCAGTCACACTGAAGAGCAGGTTGTGCTCATTTGAACCTAGATGGAATGTTTTGGTGAGAAGAATTAGATGATAGGCTGTGAAAAGGAAACAATGGTGATGGCTACTGCACTCATAGGCTTGCTGAGATATATAAAAACAAGAATATAAATATAGATAACACAGTTGATCTCTAGCTCTGGCTGCCTACACTTTTCTCCCTGACCTGCTCTCTAACTAGTCCTTCTGCTTCCTACCCCCCCTGGCCAATTCTCCAAACTCACCTTGGATGTAAGGCAAAGTCTGGGATAAGGTAGAGGGGTGGGAAGAAGGTGGAAGGGTGGTTGGGAGCCCCTCCTGGGGACTCTGGTTTCTGGGAGGGCTGTTGTGTTTCTGTACTACCTTTAACTTGTGTTTTTCTGTATATATTGCAACTATCTGCTTGTATATTCTCTAAGCTGTAAATACAAAGCTTCTTTCTTAACTTCCAGCTCAGCTGAATCTAGTCTGGGTGATTTCATAAGAGTGGGGGGGCAGGTAACACTTAAACCGTCACACAGGTACTTTAGGCTCTGCATTGGGACATGGATCAAAACTGCAGACAGATTAGGCCTGATTTTTCTAATCACCATGCCTGTAAGGAGCCTTCTCAAGCTTGCAGTCAAGCTCAGGAAGATAAACAAAACAGTAGGCCCAAGTATGGAATTTGCTTTCATAGAATGCATTGGGTTGTAAGAGACCTCTAGAGCTCAATCTAACCCAATCTCCCTGCAGTAAGCAGGGACATCCCCGGCTACAGCAGATTGCTCAGAGTTCCATCAAGCTTGATCTTGGATGTCTCAGGGTTGGAGTAACTACCAGCTCCCTGGGCAACCTGTTCCAGTGTTCCATCACCCTCATAAAAATGAGCCTCTTCCTAATGTCCAATCTAAATCCAGCCTTCTCTTATTTTAAATCATCCCCCTTTATCACAGTGCTAGATGCATTTGTAAATAGTCCCTCCCCAGCTGTTTTGTAGGCTCCCT
>WAAF01011639.1:658-64878 GCA_013400475.1 Tricholaema leucomelas
TGAGGTCTGGCCTGCCCAGGCTTTAGGTTATGTAAGCCCCCAGATGCCCAGCTCACGCTTGCCAGGTGCTAGGCCCATGTGATGCCCATGTTTGGAAAGTCCAGGCCTGTGGCTCCTTGCCTATTCTGGTAAGGTTGGCTGACTGCCACTGTGTGGCCAATGAGACCATTGATCTCGGCCCACAGTTAATAACTGGACATGTACAGGCTCACCTGCCAGCTCATTCGCCTGCTAGCTCACTTGCTCAGCTGCCTGCATACTTAACTTGCAGAGCTCACTCAGGCCTGTCTTTACGGGGCTCAGACTCCCCGTGCAGCTGTGCATTGCACTGCACGCCCACTGCCTTATTGCCTGGTGTGCCTTTGCCACGAGTTGCCAGGAGCAGACCCACTTGTCTGCACAGGACCGTATTTCCTTCGCACCTGGAAATCCTGCCTACGAATTCCCTGGACACAGCATCCAGAAGGAGCCAGCAGCACAAGGTCAGAGACTAGTGCCCCTGAAGCTGTATTTCAGCCTCAGAGTCCACGGGCGCAGACCCTGAGGAGTTGGACACTTTATATATAGGTTGTGATGTAGCCCCAGAGGGTGATTTATAACTAACCAGAATCGTGAGTAAATGCCTCTCTAATTTCTATTGTGCCTGCCATAGAGCAGAAAGCTTTCAGCCCACCCTGCTGGGCAAACAGTATATAGACCCCAAGCAGCATTAGCCGTGGGAAAAATTCTGTTTAATATGTTGAATGTATGCTACTTGTTATAACAGTTACAGTTACATATATACCCCCATAATGTCTTCATAACCGAGTAGAATAAATATTAATATTCTAAGTTCAGTGGTTGGGGGTGGAGAGACTTCTAAAATATTGAAGTTAATAACTATATATATTTTTATAAATATCCTCTGGCATCAATTAATTTCTCCCCCCGGCGACAGGAAGCAAAGTGAATTAGAAAAGACATGGAGGGTGAGGTTAGAAGATGCAGCTCAGCCAGCAGCCCAAGCGAGAGTGGTTATCTATGTTTTTATTTCTTGTTCCTATACATCTCAGCAAGCCTATGAGCAAAGTAGACATCGTTATTGTTTTCCTTTCACAGCCTGTAATCTAATTTTTCCCACCCAAACATTCCAGCTAGCTTCAAACTAGCACAACTAGTCAAAAAGAAACAAAAAGAAGGAAATAAATATTTTTTACACTTGCCTTATTCTGCTGTATAAAACTATATATGGCAATAGGAAGTACAAAATACAGCATTTAATCAGTTTGTCCTATTTGCAACCATTTGTAGTCTATCTTTCACTGGAAAAATAAATAGAATAAAATAGAATCAAACAGGTTGGAAGAGACCTCCAAGATCATCCAGTCCAACCTAGCACCCAGCCCTAGCCAGTTGTCTAGACCATGGCACTAAGTGCCCCATCCAGGCTTTTCCTGAACACCCCCAGGGATGGTGACTCCACCACCTCCCTGGGCAGCCCATTCCAATGCAAATCACTCTCTCTGTGAAGAACTTCCTCCTAACATCCAGCCTCTACCTCCCCCGGCACAACTTGAGGCTGTGTCCCCTTGTTCTGTTGCTGGTTGCCTGGGAGAAGAGACCAATCCCCTGGAGACCAGTACATAAAGCGTTAAAAGCTGCAGATGCTTAGAGTACAAAGCATGGACTACAGGAGGAAAAGAAAGCAGTCTTTTAGTATTGCATCTCAAAACTTGTGTACTTTTTCTCCTCAGTGATCAAAAAACCTGTGAGAATGTTCTGTATAATCCTGAGGAGGGGGAAAGATACCATTAGCTCTGCTTTTAGAATATTGTGTACATAGAAAGTAAAGGATTATTGTAGAATCTTTCAACACCTAGGCATGTTGTTAGAGGCTTATCAGCTTTACTATGGCAGATAGGTTCTCTTCTTCACACAAAATGGGTAAAGATTTTGCAAGATAGGTTCTCTTCTTCATATAAAATGGGTAAAGATTTTGCAAGATTCTGTATATAGCAAAAAAAAAAAAGCAAATTATATTATCTGCAAGTATAAGCAAAATATATGAACTATGATTTTAAAAGTTATTATTTACCCTTTGTGGTCTTAAATGAAAATGAATATTAGTTTTGCTATCATCAGCAGACAAATGATATTTGGATGAAAGGTCTTAGAGCTCCATTTGTCTCCGGTTGGTTTTATGACTAAACTCCCACAGTGTAAATCCCATTTTAATAAAACACTTTGTCATTTTAATAACCGTGGAAAAATGGACAACAGTAGAACTCTGTCTAAAGATCACATTTCCCACAAGAAAACTGAAAGTGTTAGGAGTAGTAGTAAAGACAGTGCCTTAGAACTCTTGTTTCCAGCATGTGAAGGGTCTTCTTGTGTATTAAACCCACACAGACTCCCAGCGTCTTCAGCAGTTTGAGATAGAAAATTTGATTCACTTAACAATTTTATCAGATCTGAAAGGATTTCTTTTTTTAAAACATTTGGGATAATTTACTCTCCGGCACTGCACATTAACAGTGCAGAATCTGGTTTGGATATCTGAATTCTCAAAAAAGTAAGAAATATGTAAGTGGCATTTTCAGATGAGTGATTGTGAAGAATGTCTTTTGCAAGTAAATTACATGCAATCCACTATCCACTATTTCACAGGGTGTCATTATTCTATGGAATATCATTAGTGACACAGGCTGTAACCTAAATAAGTAGCCTAATATTTTATGTTTATCTCTTTCTTCCCAGTCCTATTTCGCCTAGTCGTTTATGTTGCAGCAGCAGTCTTTTACCTATCAGATCACACAGGAACATGTCCAGGTGAGTTTTTAATATCTCCAGAGAGGGAGACTCCACAACTCCCCTGAGCAGCCTGTTCCAGTGTTCTGTCACCTTCACAGTGAAAAAAAATCCTCTTCATGTTTACATGAAACTTCCTATGCCTCAGCTTCTACCCATTGCCTGTCACGAGGCATCAGTGAGAAGGGCCTGGCTCTATCCTCCCAGCACTCACTCTTTACATATTTATAAACATTGATGAGGTCAGTAGTGCAGCTTGAGTCTGTGTCTCTTCATTCTGTTACTGGTTGCCTGAGAGAAGAGACCAATCCCCTCCTGGCCACAACCTCCTTTCAGGTAGTTGTAGACAGTGATAAGGTCTCCCCTGAGCATACTCTTCTCCAGGCTGAACAACCCCAGATCACTCAAGCATTCTTCACAGCCCCCTCACTAGCCTTATTGCCCTTCTCTGGACACATCCAAGCACCTCAAATCTTTCTTAAACTGAGGGGCCCAGAACTGGACACAGTACTCAAGGTGTGGCCTAACCAGTGCTGAGTACAGGAGCAGAATGACTTCCTTGGTCTTGCTGCCTACACTATTCCTGATATCAGCCAGGATGCTGCTGGCCTTCCATGCCACCTGGGCACACTGCTGGATCATGTTCAGTCAGCTGTCGACCAGTACCCCCAGGTCCCTTTCTGCCTGGCCACTCTCCAGCCACTCTGTTCCCAACCTGTAGTGCTGCATGGGGTTGTTGTGGCCAAAGTGTAGAACCTGGCACTTAGCTTACGCTATTGGATGATTCATGCTGCCCATCTATCCAGCCTGTCCAAGTGCCTCTTCAGAGCCCTCCTACCCTCTAGCAAATTGACACTTGCTGCCAACTTGGTATCATCTACAAAATTACTAATAGTGGACCAAATTCCCTCATCCAGATGATGAATGAAGATGTTAAACAGGAGTGGGCCCAGCCCTGATCCCTGGAGGACACCACTAGTGACTAGCCATCAACCAACCATCACCACGAGGTGGGTAAATGACACTTAAATATGTCTATAAATTGCTAAGACTGCGTAGGAATATTGAGGTAACACTGTCATGTCGAAAACACAATTACAAATTGGTGCAGACTGTTATTAAACTTTTCTAGAGTCACTAAACTTCCCTTTGAATTTGGATGTAAGTCAGATACAACTAGTAGATTGTGAATGAAATGAAGAACAGCTGCGCCTTCATAACATAAATCTCTTAGACAGGGGAAATCATTCAGTCAAGTTAGTGAGAAAATTAGCATCTTTACATTTCATTTTCTCTCTTGTCTCTCAACGGAATTTCATTAGGGCTGACAGAATTGATGATGCTGGAAATCATGGATGTGCTTCAGACTTAGTTTCTCTTGCTAATTGAATCTGGTCATCCATTAAATTAATTATTTCAGATTTTTTTTAAATTGTGTTGTTGTGATCAATATAGACAGTGCATTGCTGCCTACCTTCCTCTTACGATGCATCAGAAAAAGAATGAAGAAATCATGATCCCTCCCTGCCTCAAGCATTTAAACAACCTACTTCCACATTTACCATCTTGCTATCTGACTCACAGCTAGAGCGTCTAAGGCATGGTTGTCTTATTCCAATACATTGTGCCATGAGATTTCATCCCAAAGGAGATACAGGTGCTTTCCTGTGAGACAGATCATCCTCTCACAGGAGTCCCTCTGTGAGCTGATGCAAGCAGGCTGTAGTGATATTGGTAGTGGTGTTGCTGCTGACATTATTCCAACCTGTGCTTGTAAGAGTAGGTTACAGTGTGACTCTCATGTGTTTCAATTATCTGAGAAGAGAACATTCCATTACCAAATCAGTTATTTATAGGCTATAAAACACATATGAACATATTGTAGTCTGGTTTTGCATTAGAAAACATTAAATTGAATTTTCCCCCATGTCCTTTCAAAGTGTGAAATGAACTGAATTTAACATGCATACTAATAAGATTCTACTTGCTTTCTGTAGAGACAGCAAGTACTTTTAAAATGCTTTTCCTGATATTAATTTCTCCACCCACTAGGTCATTCCTTTTGTTAACTATGATTAAAACCAAGTGTCTATGCTTATAAGCTTGCCCTGAGTGGATGAACACTCACATCTTATTAATCACTGTAGGTTCAAATACCTTATTGGAAAAAACCTTGCTATCTAAGAACCAGGTTCATAGATGACAAATAGAAAGATGGGTGAAAAATATTACTCATCTTCACCTCTACAACCATGAACATTCACGACTGTTCTGTAGTTCAGCATTGAGTGCCCTAAAGCAAAACCAGATATGTGTTTACAATTTAATATGTTTTCTTTCTAGCAAAGATATTCTGATATATCAGAAAAATATAGTGTATTCTGTGGGATTTCCAGCAAGCTGCACCTATCTTTTGAATGCAGCAGTGGTCCATATGTTTAACATAATTTATGTAACCCAGTGATATATCATTCACTGTAATTTCATGCCAGCATGATTGGCATGCTTTTTGGACAATGCCAAAAACTACTACCTCCTGAAAGTCTTTCATCAACCATGAGGAAGTTTTCTTCTGTCCACATAATCTAAAAAATATGTAGTGTTCACAGTGTATCACATCCTTAAGCTTTAAAATGAAAGCAGTCTGGCTGTGGGTGAAAAAAATTCTTCATAGGGAGCAGCAGAAAGGATAGAGAAATATATCTCTTTAGAATCTGGGAATTATTTCCTGTAGTAACTGTAACTGCTATTGATTTAAAATTCGGTCTTCATTTGTTAATCTGCAATATTGTCTGCAGGATTTTTTATTAGTAGTCACTAGCATGCCTGGAAAAAAAAAGGAAAAAAAAGGAAAAACAAACCCACAAACCCTTTCTACTGGTCCTTTGTTTTCTCACACACTGTAAAATTCTTAACCTTGACAAGGACTTGGGCACATGTAAGGAAGACATCAAACCTCTCACAGTACTGGAGTCCTTAAGCATGTTAAGGACAGTGGGGTCATTAGGAGTAGTCAACATGGTACCAAGGGGAAGTCATGTTTGGCTAACCTCATAGTCTTTTACGAAGACATAACCAGGTGGATTGATGATGGCAGAGCACTGAATGTGGTTTATCTTGATTTCAGCAAATCATTTGGCACTGTCTCCCACAGCATCCTTCTGGCTAAACTGAGGCAATGTAGTCCGGATGATCAGATAGTGAGGTGCATTGCAAACTGGTTGAAGGAAAGAAGCCAGAGAGTTGTGATCAATGGGATGGAGTCTCGTTAGAGGCCTGTGACTAGTGGAGTCCCACAGGGGTCAGTACTGGGACCAGTTCCATTCAATATATTCATCAATGACCTGGATGAGGGCACAGAATACACCATCAACAAGTTTGCTGATGACACCAAACTGGGTGGAGTGGCTGCCACACCAGAAGGCTGTGCTGCCATTCAGTGAGACTCAGACAGGCTGGAGGGTTGGGCAGGGAAAAAAATTAATGAAATTCAGCAAGGGCAAGTGTAGAGTCTTGCACCTGGGAAAGAACAACCCCAAGTATCAGTATAGACTGGGGACTGATCTGTTGGAAAGCAGCAAAGGGAAAAAGGATTTTAGGGTCCTGGTTGATGGGAGGTTGACCATGAGCCAGCAATGTGCTCTCGTGGCCAGAAGGGGCAATGCCATTCTGGGGTGTATTAGAAAGGGTGTGGCTAGTAGGTCAAGGGAGGGTCTCTCGCCCCTCTACTCTGCCCTGGTGAGGACACATCTGGAGTACTCTGTTCAGTTCTGGGCCCCCCAGTTCAAGAGGGTGCTTGAGAGTGCTTGAGAATGTCCAGCACAGAGTCACAAAGATGATAAAGGGAATGAAACATCTCTCTTACGAGGAGAGACTGAGGCACCTGGGGCTCTTTAGCCTAGAGAAGAGGAGGTTGAGACATGATCTTATAAATATGTAAAGGGTGAGTGCCAGGAGGATGGAGACAGGCTCTTCTCAGTGATGTCCCATGATGGGACAAGGGGCAATGCATGGAAGCTGAGGCACAGGAAGTTTCACGTACACATGAAGAGGAATTTTTTCACTGTGCAGGTGACAGAACACTGGAAGAGGCTGCCCAGGAGAGTTGCGGAGTCTCCCTCTCTGGAGATGTTCAAAACCCACCTGGACACATTCCTGTGTGATCTGGTACAGGTGATCCTGCTCTGACAGAGGGGTTGGACTAGATGATCTTTTAAGGTCCCTTCCAGCCACTGACATTCTATCATTCTATGATTCTATGATTTTGTGAATAGAGGTTGTCACTGAAACAGAAAAATAATGCTACACACAGAGTCTTTCTCTGTCTACATCCTTAGCTGCATGCCTGAAAGTGCTGTATGATTTCCAAGTAGGTTCATTAATTTGCTAGCCTGTTAGGTTAACATGAAAAACAAAGAAAACAAACCCGTTTAGGTTTAATTATTGAATTAAGTCCAGAAAATGCATCTCTGTTCTTTTATTGAGTGGCTGTGGGCTGAAATGTGACATACCTTTGGGAAAAAAACAAATCAAGGATTATTTAAGTGGTTGTTTACTTCAAGAAATGCAAACACTCTGTTTGGGAAGCTGAATCATTACAACAATTGCAGCGGGACGCACTGAGAAGAAAATCTTTACGTAGGTTGTCTAATCTGTTTATACCAGGGCATCAAATCACAGAGATCCTGAATCTGAATTCCATATAAATTGTTGGGCTGATTGACCCACAGTTAGATACTCCATAACCTTTTATGAAGAGATACTCGATTAAATTATTTGTAACATCTTACACTTGTACTTACATATCTGTCTTTCTGGCAACTGGTTGGATATGGTGCAGAAGGGGAAGTAAAAGGGTGGTGGGGTTTGCTTACAATAATTAATTTTATTCTGAAGGGATGAACTTTGTACTATCCCTTAAATTTGGGTGACCTTCATGTTTGTTTCCATTCTCATGGGGAAGAGTACTCCAAAGCTCCCTCTGTCAAGATAACTGCCTGTCTAGCTGGGAGCTCTGCCTCCTCTGAGCAGTGACTCTTTTCACACAGTGGAAAATCATTGTCCCTGAAGTAACCTGGGTCTATGGCTTTGAAGATTAGGATTAGAACAAGGAATATGATTTAGCATTCACACACAGTATCACACAGTATCACCAAGGTTGGAAGAGACCTCACAGATCATCAAGTCCAACCTTTTACCACAGAGCTCAAGGCTAGACCATGGCACCGAGTGCCACGTCCAACCTTGCCTTGAACAGCCCCAGGGACGGCGACTCCACCACCTCCCTGGGCAGCCCATTCCAGTGTCCAATTCATTCAAGAGCCAGCACAGCATTCACAGCACTGGGATGATATACTAAAATCTGCTTACTTTGCTAAGCAAGCAGAGTGATGAGTTTTGATCAGCTGCCTATTGAAGGCTATCATTGGCACAGACAGCACAGAATACTGTGACGGTGGAACCTGGGAGCCATGAATATGCACAAAACTTTTGCCAAGTCAGCAACTGAGGGCATGTTCATAGGAACACCCTGCTGGCTCATAGTAGATGGGAGAATTTATTTCTGACAGATTTCATACTTGTGAGGGTATCAACTAACCCTGAGGCTGTGAAGTCTCTCAACAGTCAGAAAACAGATCCCTTGTTTGTGGACATTGTCATGGCTTGGGCTGGTTCTTCAAAATGCTGCCCTTTTCCTCCTAGCCTCACTTGTGTCCTGCTCAGATTTAGTTTCAGCCAGCTGAATTTCAATTCAGAAACTGATCTCCTGTAGGTGCTGAGGCAGATGGGAAGCAGTGCTGTTAGGATGTGATGTGAAAGATGGTTTGAACTGAGTCAGTAACATGCTGTTCACTGCAGTGTTTCAGAAATATCTCCTGGTAATTTTACATGTATGGCTACTATAATTAAACAGAAGAGTAGAGAAGTTCACCAGCAAGGGGCCCAGATAAGAGGTACTATTACCAGGTGCAAATGCTTTGGATCATTCACAGTAGAATGATTTGATCTGGCTTTGTGTAGTTCACTCCTTGATGCAATATGCTGCATGCAACGGCTAGTACAGCAAAGGTAGCTGCAAGACTCAACAGCAGGAGAGTGGGAATGTAGCACAGCCTGGAAATAGTGTGATTTAAATATAAAGCCAAATAGAATTGTTCCATAGTGCTTCCTCTCTCTTAAATATGGCTTGCATCACATTAACAAACTATATGATGGTAGCTTTATGTGAAATTGCCCTTTGCCACACTTTCCTCTGGGAGGTGTATTGCAACAAAGGGAAAATATAACAATCACATAAAAAAATCTGCTCTACCATCTGTTTATTTTTACAATCCTGTATATTATAGATTTCTGTCTGAGAAAAAAATTATTAAAACCTGTGAAAGTTTTCTTCATCCAATTACATTTCACATAAATATGGTTCAATCTGAGATGTAACATTGACAATAATATAATAGATTCCAAATGGACAGAAAAGATTGTCTTAAAATATCAGATTTATTTACAGATAGTCAATTTTCAGTCTTTGCAGGCCTACAACTCAAGAATAAATTGGATGAGATAGAATTTTGTAAATATGTGAAATGAAGAAATTGCTTCCTGTGATCATTAGTTTGTTCATTTCTCTATCTAGAACAATCACTGAGGAGCTGTGATTGGAAACAGAAGGAACAAGAAATGTTATACTTCTGCTCCATAGGGAAAAGAAGGAATTTTAGAGAATTGCATATATAAAATATTAATCTATTTTCTCAGAAAAAAGTGATTTAGATCTACCTGGGTGTGAAAGATCAAATTCAAATTCATCTGGACATGAGGAATCTTAGAATCATAGAATCAAACAGGTTGGAAGAGACCTCCAGGATCATCCAGTCCAGCTTATCACCCAGCCCTATCCAGTCATCTAGACCATGGCACTAAATGCCTCATCCAGGCTTTTCCTGAACACCTCCAGGGGCAGTGACTCCACCTCCCTGGGCAGCCCATTCCAATGCCAATCACTCTCTTTGTGGAGAACTTCCTCCTAACATCCAGCCTGTACCTCCCCCGGCACAACTTGAGACTGTGTCCCCTTGTTCTGTTGCTGGTTGCCTGGGAGAAGAGACCAACCCCACCTGGCTACAGCCTCCCTTCAGGTAGTTGTAGACAGCAATGAGGTCCCCCCTGAGCCTCCTCTTCTCCAGGCTAAACAACCCCAGCTCCCTCAGCCTCTCCTCATAGGGTTTGTGTTCCAGGCCCCTCACCAGCTTTGTCGCTCTTCTCTGGACACCTTCCAGCACTTCAACATCTCTCTTGAATTGAGGGGCCCAGAACTGGACACAGCACTCAAGGTGTGGTCCGAGCAGTGTTGAGTACAGGGGAAAGAAATATCACGTTACAGACCTAGTGCCGTCTCACTCGGATGACTGTATGCTGTTCTCATCTCCCCATAATGAAAATTAAACTTTTACTAGTTGGCAGAGCTGCTTGTGAAATCCCACAATGGAAAATAAAATAAATCTTTCACTGCATTTCATGCAAGCAGAGGTCTGTTCTGAGGAACCACTGGGGTCAGGTTTGAAATGGCTAGGAGTAATAAGCATGCAAATTTTATACAAGCTCAGAAAACTCCTCTGAACTCTCTGCACAGCTCCAAAGTCCTGAGAACAGACCTGCAGAAAAAGAAATGCATCTGCTAATCTGCCAAGCAGAGACAGGACACAATTTTCTTAAGCATCCCTGAAATCAGAGATGACAAAGAAGTCGTCCCAGCCTTGCTTTCTCCTACTAAACACTGTCACTACAAAAGCTAGTATCGGCTATAGTGCGTGTCTGTGCACCGTGCTCTCCACCGATTTTACCTGCTGCATCCAAATAAGTGCAGGCTTGTTGTTTCTGCTCCTGTTTTGTGGCCAGCTGGGCTAGATGAAGGAACTGTTAACCTGTGGAAAACCGAGGGACTGCCATATCTCCTTGAATCATGTTCTTCAAAGACTGGATGTACATCTATCCAAAAAGCTGGTTTTGAAAAAAGCCAACCAACCAAACATACAAAAAAATCCCAAACAAACCAACAAAAAAAACAACAAACCAACAAACAAAAAAGCCCTAACTCAGCAAACAAATAGGGAGGTGTGGGAAATGGGTGTGCAGTAGAACAGGTCATTGTTGGTCTGTGCACTGGACAGACATACATCACACAAATCAGAATAGAATTTTATACTGTTAGCAAGGTAAGTATTTCTTAGATTGATAACAGAGCAAAAGTTGCCTTGCTAAAGCGTAGGAAGGGCAAGGTTACTGAATGAGAATGGATTGTGGGGTTAACAGGGGCACCCTCACATAAGGGAATTGCTTATAGACTACACCATAATATAACAAATTTGAAGAGATCTGAGGACAGTTCTGGGAATTTACCAAGCCTTGAAAGCCGATCATGTAAGTTAGAATAGAATAGAATAGAATAGAATAGAATAGAATAGAATAGAATAGAATAGAATAGAATAGAATAGAATAGAATAGAATAGAATAGACCAGGTTGGAAGAGACCTCCAAGATCATCCAGTCCAACCTAGCACCCAGCCCTATCCAGTCAATTAGGCCATGGTACTAAGTGCCTCATCCAGTCTTCTCTTGAACACCTCCAGGGATGGTGACTCTATACACTCTAACCTTAGCCTCTGACTCCATTTTTTCTTTCTGATATCATGCTTTGTCACACAAGAAGAAAAAAAAATACAACAAAAAAAAGGGTAGAGTTTTAGAGGTTTGTTTCCAATGGAAGTGGGAAAAGTAAATAGCAAACAAAAAAAAAAGTAGAGTTTTAGTGGTTTGTTTCCAATACAAATGGGAAAAGTAAATAACAATTTGAATAATGCTTCTGTATAAACATAATCTCATTCTATTATGAGGAACAGTCTGCATGTGTTCCTGTTTCATATTCGTCATCAATCTGCTTTACTTGCTCTTTCTGTATTTACTAGAATAGATTTATTTAGGATTTGCTGCTAAGACATAACTGTGGAGTGTGTCGGTGTGGAGTCTATCTGTGTATATCAGTCAATTTCATCATAACACACCATGAGTCTGCAAGTGTATGTTTTAGAGCAGTTGTGGAAGCCTTTTGGAATGAGTTTTTGCTTTGAGAGGAGATATGTCACGTAATGATAATCACTCTGGTGCTGCATAAAGCAAATTCCCTTCCAGTTATTTACATCTGATTCCTGAACAGAACAGAATGCAAGTGGTACTATAAAGATATATGAAACATTGGATGGTGTAAAGTTAATCCTGATATACTTTCAAAAGCTTTGGCCAAGATTCCATCTACCTGCTTTTAGTGTTGAGTAGTTCACTGGAACAGACTTTCATTCCAATCAGCACCTGAGGAAGCTCAGAGCAACCAAAAAAACTAACTCATTTATGTCCCTGGTAGTAGATTAGATGAATTCTGTCTTTCCACCTTAACTCAGCAGGGCTAAAGAAGAGGGCTGCATGGTTGAGGATACACAAATAAAATACAAGTTTTATGCAAGGTTAGTGACGCACCAAGAGGAAAAGTGAGTGTAGTAGCAGTAAACACAAACACAGATATCACATTAACAGTGACTCCACTTGGAAGACAAAGAAAAGAATAATGAAAAGTCCCTTCATTTACCTAGATCTTCAATAACTACTTCAGAGTACACAGTACAGACAAGTTATTTTTTTCATAGTCCATTAGAAGGCAAGGATAAACACATTGCTATAAAGCATATTAGTTTCTTAGCAGCCACTATATATTTCTGGGAAAAAAATATATATGCTTTTAATATATCACTCCTGGTGTGGAAAATGTCACTTTATAACTAGATATTTTAAGAATATAGTACTGAAGTGGAACTGAGGTGCTTACATCCAAAAATAACAATCCAGCTGCTGCCTGATCTTGGTTTAACCCTAAACTGTGTCTCCACTTGGCTCCATAGTCTCCCTTTGCAAGGCCAAACGTCTCAAATGCCTAGGATTAGCTGGAGTCAGAAACTGCACCTTCTTCTCAGGTCCCTGAAAGGTCTGATCTATACATTTCCTTAACATGCCAAGCTCCTTTTGCAAGTACTCGTTAAAAAGATCACAGCAACTCTGCTTCCTGTATTAGTTAACTGCTGTATTAGTCACTCAGAAGCGGGAGAACCTGCATTTAATTAATTCTTAAGGCAGAAGAAATTCAAGCCACTTGTTCCAAAAGGCTGCCCTGAGCACTAAACATTTCTCTATGACAGATGTGGGAAAGTGTGGGTGGAACTGAAGGTGATGGGAGGCTTTTCCTGATGGAGCTGAGATATTATGCAGCAATGAATTTATGATTTGTGTGGCTGAGTGCAGAAAGGCAGCTATGACTATCCAACAGCTCCACTCTCTTCTCTCATGAGTCTTTTTTAAATATTGGACAATGTTTCTAACACCTAGAAGAATATCTTAGCCTCCATGCCACAAATTTGAGTAATCTTTTTTTGCTGTTCTTCCCTGCTGACCTCCCAGTTTAATTTCATTAGCATGGCCTTATTATGTAAATGAATTTGAGGGTTGCTATAGGTTGTCGTGCCTTACACTGACACTATGCTACAAGATAATATTGAAGAGGATAAAAAACCTGGTAATAAGTAGGAGTAAAAAAAAAAAAGTAAAGAGCAGGAGACAATCTAACATTGCTTTAGGACAAAGCAACGTGTCAGATGTCAATGAAATTTTGACTACTGAGATCCATTAATGAGGAGCTCGCCACAGGAAAAAAGATTACACCAAATAATCACAGAGTTACAGAATAATTTAGACTGAACTGGACTTCTGGGGAATGTCTAGTACAACCTCCTACCACTCAAAACAAGGGCAATTACAAAATGATACCAAGTTGTCCAGGCTTAGTACAGCTGAGTTAGGATAATCTCCAGGGACAGAAAGACTATGCAACCTCTCTAGGCAGCCTCTTACAGGATTTAACCACTCTCAGAGTGAAGAATTTTTCCTTGTATCTAGTCTGTATTTCACTCACTGTAACTTGCAACCCCTGCTTCTCACCCAGTCACTGCACCTTTGCAGCAATTTTGGCCCCATCTGCTCTATCACTCCACTTTAGGCAGTAGAAGAATGCAGGTGGATCCTCCCCTATCTCTCCTGTCACAAAGCTAGACAAATCTGTTTCTTCAAACTCTCCTTCTAAGTCCTACATCATAGCAGACTTCCCTTAGACTCTCTCTAATTTGTGAATATCTGTTATTAAGAGCAGTATTCCAAACTAATTATAATGTTCCAGAAGTGCTGGGGTTTGGGCAGAACTGAATAGTCTGAGAAAGCAGGATTGAGTAACTGAACTGATAAGGAGACAGCTGCAGATGAGTGGCCTTGGGAGGCTGGCAGAGAAGCTGAGGGAGTTCTGAGCTGTGCGAGAAGCCAGGCTGGGCAGCCCTGGGAACAAGCAATGGCTAAGTATTTGCAAAGGGGGATTAAGGGGGGTAGTTGGTCAGGTCTGCCCTTGTGTGTGTGTCCCAGGTTGAGGGATCTATGACAGTGTGTGGACAGCCCATTTCTGCCTATGGAAGCCTATCAAAGTACATACCCCTCTACCAAACTCCACTCTGTAGGTATCACACTTAGCTTCAATAAACGGATTGATCATTATGCATCACATTGGTGTAGGTCCATGTCTCTCCCTCATAGCCTCGAAGAGAGGCCAACTCAGCACAGAAGCAAGCACAGAAGTTCTGAGAATTTGATTTTCTGACTATACCCTTAATAATGAAGCCCAGTACATGATTCACCTTCTTCAGCAGAAGGGTGCATGATGACTCAAGTTCCACCAGTCTACTGGATAACCAGATCCTTTTCTGCTGAGCTTTCCACTGGAAGAGGTTGCTCAAAACCACATCCAACCCAGCCTTGCGCACTTTCAGGGGAGGAGGCAGCTACAACTACTACTCTGGGCAACCTGTTCCAGTGCCTCATCACCTCACAGTGAAGAACTACTTCCTTACAACTAAATCTAGCCTAGAATAGAGATAGATTAGATTAGAATGTATAAAAAAAAAATCACATAATAGTTTCAAATCTTAATAAATGTGTAGGTTTTGACAGGAGAACGTGAAGTGTTTAATGAAAAACATATGAAATACAAGTTACTGTACACTGTGATTATAAAACTTCAGTATCTTGTATTGATAATATGTTCTTTTAGAGATGAGCCACCTGCATTTGCCACACAAAGATTAACTGCTCAGAAACAATTAAAAGCTTTCTGAAACACAGGACTGCCCAGGGAGGTGGTGGAGGCGCCGTCCCTGGAGCTGTTCAAGGCAGGATTGGACGTGGCACTTGGTGCCATGGTCTAGCCTTGAGCTCTGTGGTAAAAGGTTGGACTTGATGATCTGTGAGGTCTCTTCCAACCCTGATGATACTGTGATACTGTGAAATATTAGCTAATATGGAAAAGGTTACGAATTAACTAATATTAAGATGAATGCATAACCACAATTTGTGCCATTCTGATCCCTTAAATACTAGTCCAATAATATCTTGGTAAAACATCATTGGTCTGTTTGTGTTCTTTGTTAATTGCCATGTTCACTTGCATGGTAACAACATTACCTATCAGAATGAGAAACTCTTACTGTGCAGGAGCAATGTGGAAGTAAGATCTGCCAACATCTTCTACTTCCATCAGAATGATCCCTAGTCTGTACTGGTGCCTGGTATTATTCCCCTCCCCCTCCCCAGATGCAGGACCCTGCACTTGTCTTTATGTAACTTCATGAGGTTCACCTTTTCCCAGCCCTCCAACCTGTCCAGATCTTGTTGGAGTTCTTTTCTGAGCAAAATTTTGATTTAATCATTCTTCAAAAAAAAACCAAAAATCTTGATTTAATAGACAATTAGTTAGAAATATCAGAATGATTTGGCTTGACTAACCTTGCAGAAAAAAATCAGGTTTCTATTACCTTGCTACTTATTGAATGATTTGGCTCGACTAACCTTGCAGAAAAAGATCAGGTTTCTATTACCTTGCTGCTTACTTTTGTTCCCCAAATTAAGATATCAGTCCAAGTAAAATTTAGTAGCTGGAAAAAAATCTCAGGCTTTGGCCTGGAATGAAAAGTGTGTCGGCAGTTAAAAATACAGATGTAATTATAATGCAACTTTATGTTTATCAAACGTTTTACTTCAGAACAAATTATCCAGAAGTAGCATGCTGATCCTAATTCTCAGCTGGCTTGCCTCTGCCAACTTCCTAACAGAATAGTGGCATATGTACATTTACAGAGCAAATGCTGGAACACACAATAAGAATTACACTGGCAGAAAATTAATTATAGATGAGAAATTGACCTCTTTAGTATGTATAAGATTAAAAGGCAAAAATGAGCCATTTAAAGCCATTTCTTTAAAAAATTAATGTGCAGTTCCTGTCAGGTTTACCTCTGTTTTACAGAACAAGGTGATTAGCACACGAGGACAACATATAAACAAACATGAAGACAAATATATAAACTAGAGTGTTTCTCAAAAGGAAAGCAATTTCCTTGGGCTGCATTGTCATAATTTGTCTTAGTGTCAGAAGTATGTTAAGAGAAATTATTAGTTTATTAACGTTATTTAAACCCCTGTAAATTTAAAGGAGGTTCAGGTATTTAATGAGTACCTATGTTTAAACACTAAAACAGTGACTGCTATAATCAAAGACTGTAGGATTGATAATTTAAATTTGTTCAATTTCTGTTTGAGTTTGTTCTTCAGAGATACTTGCTTGGCTGCCAGATATGTGCTCCCAAGAGCATCTCTGACAATAATCACAACAAGGTATGATAGTTATCAGTCAGCAGAGCCACAGTCCCAGGCCACTTCAGAAAATGCTTGCAATTGTCATTTATCCAGTCCACTAAATATAGTTCAAAAGAGCTTGGTGAAACAGTTTAGAAGCTGAAAAATCATTGCAATGGTTGTCTTCAACTAAGCTGGTGCTTTGGTTAGCTGCAGTAATAATTATTTCCAGAGACCTTGTGCTAGTTTGAGCCTAGCTAGAATGTTCTGGTGAGAGGAACTAGATTACAGGCTGTGAAAGGGAAACAATGGTGATGTCTACTTCACTCATAGGCTCGCTGAGATGTATAAGAATAAAAAGCAAAACATAGATAACCACCTTCTACTACTGGCGAGCTCTGGGCTGTGTCTTACTCTCTAACCTCACCCTCCATTTTGGACTAATCCACTTTGCTTCCTAACCCCCTGGCCAAACCTCCATTCTTCCTTGGGACTGGGGTAAGGTTGAGAGGGGTAGGAGGAAGATGAAGGGGCAGTTGAGAGCCCCTCCTGGGGACTCAGGTTTCTGGGAGGGCTGTTGTGTTTCTGTATTAACTTTTACTTTGCATATTTCTGTCTATAACTGTATCTACTGTAAATATCTGCTTGTACATTGTGCTAGCTGTAAATCTAAGCTTCATTCATATTTCCAGAGCTGGCTGAGTCCAGTCTGGGTGATTTCTAAAAGGGAAGGGGGGGGCGGGGAACACCCAAACCACCACAGACCTTTACTTCACTTGTATTTTGTCATTGCTGGTGAATGCAGTTCTCTAGGCAGCTAAATACTCCTGATGTTACCTATCAGTATTACACAGCTTATGGATGAAATGCTTTTTAAACAACTTACTTGCTTACCATGACATTCTTTTTTTCATGTGATAGTCCATTACAGTGCATATCTACAGCTTTAGTTCACATTTTGAGGATTTTAGCAGAGGATGACTATGCATTTTAAAAACTCATGCAACAGAGCTAAAACTGTGCTAAGAGCCTATGACTGAGTAGCTAAGCCCAGAGTTACTATGAGTACAGCTATGCCCATCTCTATTTGGATTGTCTTCCAGTATACTTCATTAAAGCAATGTTAAATATGCAGGCTTTTTATACTCTACTGAAGAGTGATCGAAGATGCATAGAAACTTCAGTGTTGTTAATAGCAAATGCCTGTCCCACATTACTTAAGAAAATATAACTTTCTGTGGAAAATAATATAGACATGATGTTCAGCTCAGCATTTTGGTGTGTTTTCAGAGACTGAAATTAGAAAGAACATCAGCAAAGCTGGTACTTTAGACACAAAAATTAGGTATCATCATAACCCACTTTTACTGCCACCCAAAAGTAAACAGAGCCACAGAACTTATTTTTATGCTATTAATCTGGAAATATTGTTTATTTAGCTTTAGTTGGAACAAATCTGTTCTGCTGAAATGCTAAACTGAGGTTTTCAGAAGTGGTTTGGAAATTAGATGCCATTATTTTCAGGTCTTGCTCTCTCTGCTCTGCAAGTGCAACCATCTGCAAACAACAGCTTTCTAACAAAGACTCTGATGATGCACACAAACAAGATAGATTAAGAACTTTGAGTGGATTCTGATCTTTACTCCCAGAGTAGATCACGAACTGTGTGATCTAATTTTAGTGCAAAGGAATCTTTGCATAGTCATGCTACAATGAGTCATCCAGAAAACCAACCATTTTTATGCCATAATTAATCCACTCCATGAACTGATGAAAACTGTTGTAAACTAATGTATCATAGAATCATGGAATAGCTTCAGTTGGAAAAGACTATTAAGATTGAGTCCAACTGTTATTAGCTCCAGCAAGCCTGGTGCTAAAGCATGTCCCTTAGCACCACATTTCTGTGTCTTTTAAATACCTCAGGTGTTCGATAACCCTTCCAGTGAAGAATTTTCTTCCAATAGCCAAACTAAACCTGGTGTAACTTAAGGCCACTTCCTCTTATCCTATAACTCATTACTAGGGAGAAGAGGTTGGCTTCCACCTCACAACAATTTTCTTTCAGGTAGTTGAAGAGAGTATGCATAGAAGCACCTATTCTGATAATTCACTCTTGGGTTCTTTTACCAACTGAGAGCAACACAGCACCAGAGTGCTAACAGATGGGTGAGGACATTGGCAGAAAAAGACAAGGCAAAACGGTTTTTAAAAGGTAACAAAAGAATATAAAAATATAAAGAGGAAATTAATCATCTCCTTTTCCCTATGAAGCTGCCAAATATCCAACCTGATTTCTGAATACTCAAGAGGTATTCTTTAGCCTCCAATCCACAGTGTATTCAAACTGTCTATAGTACCATTTAACTGTACATTAACTTTCATAAGCTAGAGGTGAAGGTGGTAAGCAAAGCTGTTTTACTTAATCCTGTCCTTTTAATGATGTTTAGCATTGTATAGGTTTTAAGCCAGGTAGATTTGTTCTTGGGATATCTTTCTTTTAAGGTGAGTAACCACATTGGTCCTGGTATCACAGAGGAGATAAAAAGGATTTTGAGCCACTTAAGAGCTAGATTCTGATGTAATGGGGTACTTTTGTTTCTGTGCTTTGTTTTTTTTTAATGTTGAGGGACATGTCTTCCTAGTTTACAGTATTAGAAGTTATGACTGGTTTACAGTATTAAAAGTTATGCATGCATCAAAATCTAATTCATGAGTGACTTGAGCAGGGTTACAAAGCAATAGAGCTGGTTCCTAGTTCTGACTCCTCTTCTGGCATTCATCTTGTAGTTGCTGATATTCAACAACAAACAAGTTTCATTCCACAGATCTCGTTGTCCAGGTAGCAAAAAGTCTAAGTACAATGTTAGTATTTTCTTTTAGCCCACACTCTACAATAAGTACTGGATGCTAAAAATTAAATAATCAATGATGATTTACATCTCACAAGGAAATAGATGTTTGCTTCAGATTGAAAAAGCCACCAAGTAGCTGTAGTAAAAAAAAAATCAGCTTGTAAATATGCATTACTTTGTGTTTTATTATGATGAAAAGGAACAGCATATATGGCTGCTTTGGGCTATAGGCTTTGTCTGTTAAAGACTTTGGAACCTCAGCAAGTAGAATAGACTAGACTAGACTAGACTAGAATAGACTAGAATAGAATAGAATAGAATCAACCAGGTTGGAAAAGACCTCCAAGATCATCCAGTCCAACCTAGCACCCAGCCCTAGCCACTCAACTACACCATGGCACTCAGTGCCTCATCCAGGCTTTTCTTGAACACCTCCAGGGGTGATGACTCCACCACCTCCCTGGGCAGCCCATTCCAATGCCAATCACTCTCTCTGTGAAGAACTCCCTCCTAACATCCAGCCTGTACCTCCCCTGGCACAACTTGAGACTGTGTCACCTTGTTCTGTTGCTGGTTGCCTGGGAGAAGAGACCAACCTCCACCTGGCTACAATCTCCCTTCAGGTAGCTGTAGACAGCAATGAGGTCCCCCCTGAGCCTCCTCTTCTGCAGGCTACACAACCCCATCTCCCTCAGCCTCTCCTCATAGGGTTTGTGTTCCAGGCCTTTCACCAGCCTTGTTGCCCTTCTCTGGAGACGTTCCATCACCTCAACATCTCTCTTGAATTGAGGAGCCCAGAACTGGACAGAGGACTCAAGGTGTGGCCTGACCAGTGTTGAAGTACCCAGTTGCACCGTGGCAAGTCTGTAGTGCAGTGGCATGCTACTTCTTGGCATGCAAAAGACCTGACAGCACTGTGCACCTGTGTTCTGAGCAAGCTAAAAGAGGGGCAGACTCGAGGAAAAAAAAATAACCTTCTCTGCAGGTTTTTGCTTATACTCTTGACATTTAGGGAGTAGTACATTCTAGTATTTATTCTAATATTTAAAAATTCTCCTTGAAAAGGATTTTGTCATTGCCTGCCAGACTTGCGCAGTGCTGGTAGATAAGAATATGTCTACATGAAATGCATCTTTGAAAGATTTTAATAGCCTATTGATTTTTTCACATTAACCTATCCAGAAAAGAGAGAGCAAAAAGTGTGGAGGCTGACTAAAGTCTGCTTTCTATGCAGAATTTAGAAGTAACTTGATACCCTTAAGTTTCTTGCATTTCTGTTACCCTTTAAGTGTGTCCTCTAAGGTTACCATGATAGAAAGCTATCTGCAGTTATACCCTATTTCAGCTTTTACACCACAGAAACTATGTAATATATTTTCTTCTTTCTCTAACCTGTCTTACATTTACATTCCCTGTGCTCTTGAAATGTACCATCGTGGATCTCCTTTTTTCATTATGACAGAAAGAAGCTGATCCCTCAAAGTCAGGGTCTGCATTTGAGCAAAAGATGGCAATTGTCATACATTCTCAATTCACTGGGTCTGTGGCATGGTAACAGAGCAATTCTGAGTACTGCCTCACAAACATACATTATTTCCCAATGTCTCATCTGACACATCACCCACTGAATACAGATTAATTGTAAATGCCAATCAACACTTCTTTCTGCTTCACTGTGGTGTCATTTTGCTCCTCTTATTGGATTTTCATGTCCAATTGTATGTTCACCCACATTTTGCCTCATTCCCTTTGCAGGAATGAGTAATGAAAGTGTGACTGAATATGGCAGCTCTGCTGTGCATTGGCATCTATATAAAAGTTCCATGGGAAAAGTTAGAGTGGCTGCGTTAAGTCTTTACTCTTCTTTTTATTTTTTTCCCCTTTTGCCCCAATGTTTACAGTTCCTATGGACAAAAAGTCATTTATTTATGTAGAGGTACTTATGTAGAGGATCAACACTGAGTTGATTAAATTTTGTCCCAAATCTGTTATCACATGTGATATTAAAATTCTCATCAGGTTGGTCTCTTCTGCCAGGCAACCAGCAATAGAACAAAGGGACACAGTCTCAAGTTGTGCTGGGGGAAATATAGGCTGGATGTTAGGAGGAAGTTGTTGCCAGAGAGAGTGATTGGCATTGGAATGGGCTGCCCAGGGAGGTGGTGGAGTCACCGTCCCTGGGGATGTTCAAGAAAGGACTGGATGGGGCAGCCTGGACGGTCTAGTTGAGTGGCTAGGGCTGGATGCTAGGTTGGACTGGATGATCTTGGAGGTCTCTTCCAACCTGGTTGATTCTATGATTCTTCCCCTCTCTTCAAGGTAACAGACTAGGATCTATGAACACATAAAAGAAAGATTTTAAAAGAGGTTAGTCAGAAATTTTTCAGACAAAAAAAATCTCAACTAGTCTTATCATTTTTAAACCTTTCTATGCAACCATTGTTTGTTAAAAGTGATAAAAAGCAGCTGAGCTATATTTGATTTCATTGTCTGAAACCAACAAATCTTTCCTTACACAGTTTGTCTCAAGTACAAAACAAGTACATTAAAAAAAAAAAAAGTAGTTGGTTTTTGGTTCTTTATAACATAGCTCTCTTAGAGATTTACACTTGCAAGCAAATTTAATCCCAACCTTTGACAAGCTTACTGAAATTTCTGGCCTCCAGTGGACTGAACACCAGTACAAACACTGTATGTGTTCTTTAAGTGATGTACGTGCATCCTTACTGTAAGGCTTAGGTCTGAGACAGCACTTAACCGCAGCTTCACCAGTAATAAAAATCCTTATAGCAAAATTGGTCAGACATCTGAGGGGGCAAGCATTATTTTATTTAGATTTCCATCATGGTCTTTATCCCATTCATTAATCATCCACTTTTAAGCTACTGAAGTCAGAAAGTCTACGTGTGAGTCAGTAAAAAATAAGCAAGAAACTTGCACTTCCAAATAACTTCTTTACATAAAGAAGTTGTTTAAGGCTGGAACATCTCTTCTAGCAAAAGTCACAAAGGTTTGTTTATAACCAGTTTAGATTAATTCTGTCTGGACTCCACCTGCAGAGATGCAGATCAGTTGAACAATGTGCCGTGTTCTTTCCTATAAAGAACAAAAAGCTCTGTGACAACTTAACCTGTCATTTCTGAAAGTGTGAAGGCTGTTCCCAAAGCAGTGCTGCCAGCAGAGTGAACTGGAGTTGCATTAAGAATGGAAAGAACTACTCTTCTTACTGAAAACAAGACCTCAATGGTGATCCTCCAAAAGACAATCATTCTAAGAGAAACTAGCTCAAACATCATAAAAAGCCAATGCACATTCCCAGTTGTGAAAAGTTAAGGTTTTAACTATCAAGAAAGCAGCTTTTCTCAGTCACTGTTCTGGGAAAAAAAAAAAGAGCAACCAAAGAGATCTCCATTTACAACTGCTCAGGACAGGATGTATTTACATCCAGCACACAGCAAATTTGCTGGCCTAGAGCTACACACAATTATTCAGCCCTTGTTCTCTTTAATTCTTTATCTCAAAGGCTTGCCTATTCTGTTTGGAAATTATTTTTACAGTTAAGAAGGGCTGAATCAGTAACTCAGATGATTCCTGCATGTAAATGCTCAATGTACATTTTTCTGATGTATGTTGCTCTAGCCATTTCCTGGAACTGTGGCTGGAAGCAGCCCTTTTATTGCTCATTTCTCACTGCTAAAACTCAATGAAATTCAATTATCACAAAAACAGTCAGTAAGCTTCAATTTTGCATGTCCTGTTACTTCTTAAATTTGGAGTGCCTCCTGATTGCTGTCACAGCTATTGCATTGTCTAAATCAATTACCATGGCACGCTCACTAAATTGAGGAATGTTGTTGTGAATGTGTAAGAGGTCTCCTGTATCAACATATCAGGCACAAACAGTGAGGGAATAAAAGAGAGAGGAATTTTTCATCTGCTGCAAAACTTTATGCCTTTGTTTTATTTCCCTTGAGGATTTACCAAGGAATAAATAATATTTTACCCCTTCTACCTGCATGTTTGTTTCAATTTTTTTAAGCAGACAAAAGTACTGCTGAAGGATTGATTCAAAAAGAGATGGTTGCAAATGGAAATTTTATGGCTTTAGGCCTTCAAATTCTTTTTTTTTTTTTTAAGCTCAAATAATGTTTGTTTGGTTTTTTTTTTTTCCCTGAGTATAGTTACAGAGAGTTGTACTTAAGAGCAGATTGTTTGTTTTCTATTCAGGTATTTAGGGAAAGTAAAATCCACGAGAGCTGCCACATGCTCAGAAACCACTTCCACTCTGAGTAGCTGGAAAATCTCCATCCTGCCAATACCCCTTTAAGGTGGAGTAAGGCATAGCACTTCACCGAGGACATTGAGGACATTGCACTTCAGTACAGTGGCAACAGAATTGTCTTCTGTTCCTCTAGCTTTACCTGAGCAAAAACCAAAGAGGGCACAAACTGCCTGACTAAAATCACAAGTTATTGTTGCTATTTACCATCTTCAAGGGATTCCAAGAAGCAGCTCAGTGTATTTGAAACTAAGTTCAGCTTCCATAGTTAAAAACATGCATGACTTCATCTCAGTCATGCAGAAGTGAAAAATGTATGCAGATATGAATAAGAGAATGTGTGGAAACCTTGTGTATCATACAGAGAAACACACTAAGCTTCTCTTGCACAGCACAGAGGCAAACAAGCACAGTATCTAGCATCTGCAAGTATAAATCCAGTGTAGATCTGCTGACTTGCAATATCTAACAAATATTTTTTGAAATGGGAATGAGGTTTAAATATTTCACCAGATTCCAAGCAAACAGACTCTTTGCATCCTACATGTTTTACTGGAAAAAAAAGTTCTGATTTTGACTTTTTATCTTCACATTTAAATATATGGAATGCAGTCATTGTTCACTTTAAAACTGAGTCTATATTGCACTGTCTTCCATGTAGGCAAATCCACAGCTCCATCTCTGAGGAGCATCAGGCCTCATACCCTTATGTCTATGAATTCTTAACTAAGGTTAGCTAATGCTTTTCTATGGAACACTCCATCGGCATCATGAGATAAAGAACCTGACTAGGATGTGTAAGAGCAAAGAGGTGGTTGTGTCAAACAGTAAGCTTTTTGTCTTCTATAGGTATGGTCACCTAGGTTCCTCCAAAAAAGACCAGTCTGCCCTCAGTGAGAACTCAGTTTTACCAGTTTTGTATCTCATAAATTAATTTACTTCAACATGTTCCCCTCCTGATGTTTTCAGAGTTTAGCAGGATTTTCAATGCAGTGGCAGCTGTAGGCTGCTGTAGGCAGGAGCAGAAAGAATCATAATTAAGGGCAAGGACACCTTCTCCCTTATATTGTCAACCAGCTGCCTTCAGGGCTGTTGGCTTTAGGAGAATCCTGCCTGATTTAAATTCAGAGGGACATGAGTAGAACTTGAAGAGGGTAGATAGGGACAGATATTGTAGACTAAGGGAGTAACAAATGAAGCTGGGATTGACAAATGAGGTGGAGGGAGGAGTGTCTGAAAGAAGAAAGATATGGATGTGAAGCTGAGGCAGAAGCTTCCTGGAAATGAGAATTTGGAGTGGAAAGGTTGGAATAAGAATCAGAGTGAATGAGTGATGATATGTGGAAATAAAAAAACAAAGTGTGTGTGTGGGGGGAGCAGACATCCATTATGAAGAAAAGGAGGCTTAAAATGGTTAGCTGAAGAGAATGGGAATAGAACAAAATGGACAAGTCATGTTAGGAGTATCAGGGGCATGGTAGAATGGTTCACACTGCAGGAGTATGGAAGTGATTGTCATCCTGTACTTGGCACTGGTGTATCAGAAATTAATTGTTATGAATTAAGAATATTAATTTCTGTATGAACATTATTTCCATTCTTAGTATTAAAAATCAGGGAAATTCTCTGAGGTTCTTTGGGGTTTTGGTCGACAGGAAGCAATTGCACAGAATTAAACAGCTTAAACAATCAGAACTTGGAAAATAGTAATAGAAAACCAGGAAAAGTTCTAACTGTGCTTATGGAGTCTTGGCATTCACTCCAGCATATGTACTCACAACTCTTTGCCCCCTGAGTAAGTCTCCTGTATCAAAGACACTTTTAAACTCGTGATGATGATCCCAGGGTAAAATACAAAATATTTCAGCAGAGGAGAAGAAGTTGCTGATAAGCCACTAGTGTTAGCTGCAACAGGTGGCTGCCTTTAAAGAGCCACAAATGATGAGAGGCAGGAAAGCTCCACACTGAATGCAGAAAAGCTAATGCAGAAAGGCATGATTCTCTAAATCATCCCTCCCTTAAATACTTCAATTTGAAAATCAAACTAGCCAATAGGCACTAACACCATTGTTCTAGCCAGTGAATTCAAAGCTTCCTGCCTTATCTGACCATGCAGGCATGGTGAGGGCAGCATGAGACACCTGATATGTGGTGCTAAGCCCCCTAGCCCTCAAGGCTTTGCTCATCTGACTCAACTTCCTGGGGATTCCCTGCAAGAGAAGGAAGAGAGGAAGGATTAAACTGGCCTGGCAGGATTTATGACCTACCAGGACAACTGGTGAGGCTGCACCTTGAATAATGTGTTCAGTTTTGGGCTTCTCACTTACAAGAATGACACTGAGCTGCTGGAGTGGGTCCAAAGAAGGGCAACTCAGATGATGAAGAGTCTGGACAACAGGTTTTATGAGGCACAGATGAGGGAACTAAGGTTGTTTAGTCTAGAGAAAAAGAGGCTGAGGGCAGGCCTGAGGTCGTGGAGTCTCCTTCTCTGGAGACTTTCCAGGCCTGTCTGGATGTGTGCCTCTGTGATCTGTGTTAGGCAGTATTGTCCTGCTCTGGCAGGGGATTGGACTCGATCTCTTTGGGTCCCTTCCAACCTCTAACATCCTATGAGCCTATGAAATTAGGCCTCAGTTAAAGAAAATTATTTCTTCCAGGAGAACTACATTCTATCCCTCACTCTGAGAGACAGAGCTCATTACTAAGTCTGGAGAATATGGTAAGCCAAAATTAGTCTCTGGCCCTTACGATTTTCTAATCTTTAATAGTCAATATTAGTTAAAAAGTTTACTCTTAATAACTCTGTGTTTGTCTTCTCAGTTGCTGAAATGTTGATAACCTTAAGCCTTCATATGGCAGACATTAAAGAATTATTCTCAGAATAGTTTACTTCCACAAACTGGAATGGTACATACATGTCCTTGAAAAGACCAAGAAAATAGGCCTGCAATAAAAAATACCAAACCAACACTGAAACATGGGTAGTAAATAGAGCGTAGATTACAAAACAAACAATGGAAAGAAAACACAAAATTGAATAACCATCATTATCAACATTTGCTTGAGAGGACTAAAATGTATTGTCATAAAATCACAATTTGTGTAATAGAATCATAGAATCAACCAGGTTGGAAGAGACCTCCAAGATCATCCAGTCCAACCTAGCACCCAGCCCTAGCCACTCAACTAGACCATGGCACTAAGTGCCTCATCCAGGCTTTTCTTGAACACCCCCAGGGACGGTGACTCCACCACCTCCCTGGGCAGCCCATTCCAATGCAAATCACTCTCTCTGGCAAGAACTTCCTCTTAACATCCAGCCTATACTTCCCCCCGCACAACTAAGCGACTGTGTCCCCTTCTTCTGTTGCTGGTTGCCTGGCAGAAGAGACCAACCCCCACCTGGCTACAGCCTCCCTTCAGGTAGTTGTAGACAGCAGTGAGGTTCTCCCATGAGCCTCCTCTTCTCCAGGCTACACAACCCCATCTCCCTCAGCCTCTCCTCATAGGGTTTGTGTTCCAGACCTTTATCCTCCTCTGGACACATTCCAGCACCTCAACATCCCTCTTGAATTGAGTAGCCCAGAACTGGACACGGTACTCAAGGTGTGGCCTGACCAGTTTTGATAGTCATTAATAGTAAAAGAAGGTGACTTAAGGCTTACTCTAGAACTTCTGAACTTTTCCCAACTTGCAACCTGAGTTGTGAATTTGTAGCTGTGTTATGTGTTGTTAACAAATTATGTGGGGGGGGTTTAAATATAAATGTTACAGTGCACTAAGGAGTCATGTTTTCTACTTGTTCTTTTTGCTCTCTTGTGCCAAAATAGTTTTTAATTTTGTAAAGAGTAAACCAGCCAAAGCAGTTAATGTGGTCCCAGGTTGGGTTAATCCAATGTCTGTGGGTTAATTTGGTTTTTTTTTTTTTGGTAGAATAGCTCAAGTGTAGCGCTGAAATGGACATAGCTCTTCTGCTTCTTTCTTTGTACTCAGTGCAATCATTTCTACGTTGCATTGTGCTATACAATGTAGGAACACACTGAACATGTAACTTCTGATTCTTGGACACCATCTAGGAAAAAGGGGAAAACAGCATATTCCTACTTCTCCTGTATTCCAGTCTCAAGAGCATCTAGGCTTCTTCTTGATAACCATGTCTCTCTAACCTGCATAGTGGAGACAGGAAAGCTACACCTCCCTGCCACATCTCTGAAATCAGGCAAAAGAAGCTTTGTCTGGGGAATGATCTGTCTGCTTGTGTAAGTGCAGCTCTGGTAGACTGGCGGAGTGAACAAAAAGCCCACGGATTTCAGATACCAAAAGTAATTTGCTGTGACTGTGTAAGGTTTTAGCAGCAGTTACTAAAACCAGTGGTAAGCCCTGGGGTTGGGAGTGAACTTGAAGCTATTTCTGTGACTACCTGTATTTAACGTTAGTGAGTGTCCATGTAATGCCTTGTGTAATCAGCTGTGAAGAAATCTCAAGCTTTGTTTTCCAGTCCTTCTAGCTTTGCAGAGTCTGAGGTCTGGAACAGTGTATATAAACACTCTCAGCAACCAAAAAGGGTGACAGATTCTCCCTAAGAGGCAGATGGTGTAATGAGCATCACTAGGCTATCACACCCAAAGGTGATATGAGCATCACTAGGCTATCACACCCAAAAGGACAGAGATTCAGTACAATTGCTCACTGTAGGACTTACAAAGTTTAAAAAGATAGATACTCTGGGTCTTTCTTGAGAATGTTTATGTGTAAATCTTAGAGGAATCACTTATTAAATTGCTATTTCAATAGCCACCAGCTTTCAATCTAAGAACACCTGAAACTTGGTATTTTATGATACTTTGCCTTCCCTCTTCCCTGGAAGACATGAAGCTGTAGTGCTGTAAGCCCTTTGTTGTACCTGTGTGTAGTGCTGCTTGTAAAAGTTGCAATTTTTTTTTCACAAAGTCACAAAGAAAAGGACAAGGCTCAGAGTGATGGATGAGGAGATCAGGAAGAAACAGAATTCCTTTAATGAACTACAAGTCTTTATAGGCCAGTTTTCCAAACAAGCTTGTGCAGTGTTGCATGCACTGGTTGGAAAGTGTGGCCTAATTAATTTTCTCTCTGTGTGTTACTGACTGTCTGTAATTACAAGGGAAATAACTCACAGAAGTAGTCTTCTGGTGTGTACATAGAGGCATTCCTGTTTGAATCACTATGCATAAACATGGAACTAAAAGTACCCGCAAGCCTAAGGTGTCATGTCATATATTTGTTTTGTTAAATGTAGTAAAGATGTTGGCAAACACAGAAAGCAAAGGTTCTTGAGTGCTCAGTGTGAGCATTTTATTTTGTGAGGACATTTCATATTTCATCAAAACCTTATGAGTACTCAAAGGTGAGAGATTACTGCTGTAGAATGATCTGATATTTGTCAAGACTCTAAGAGAAGATTTTTTTTTTTGAGGCCTTCTGTCTTTTCAAAGATTTTGTATCTTCAGCTGTTGGAACTTAAACAATGAAACAGGTATATTAGGAGAGCATGCCATTAGCATTGCCAAGGTGTTGCACCGGCACAGCAGCTGTAGAAAAGCTTCTTTCTAATCCATGTCATATCAGCATCCAGTCTTAGGTAATAATGCAAGTACAGCACTTTCTAAGCGGCTACGTGTGATCAAGACCTAGTGACCTTTCTTTCCAGACACAGGTCTAGCCTCTATTATCCCAGCTTGAGGTTAAACAGAATAGAATAGAATCAACCAGGTTGCAAGAGACCTCCAAGATCATCCAGTCCAACCTAGCACCCAGCCCTAGCCACTCAACTAGACCATAGCACTAAGTGCCTCATCCAGTCTTTTCTTGAACACCTCCAGGGACGATGACTCCACCACCTCCCTGGGCAGCCCATTCCAATGGCAAATCATTTTTTGTTTTCTCCAAGTGTTCAAAGACTAAACTCTACCCTGTGAACAGTACAATTACAGTCATATTTTTGCTAGCAGGTGCAAGAAGCACTGGGTCATTATTCTGAACATATCCTCATGCACTTGCTTTGGGGCATACAGCAGTTCTGGCTGCCCTTTACACAGCCGTGCAAAGGATAGAGCACAAACGAAGATCCTTCCTCAGTGCTGGAGTTCATATGCCTTAGGATGATGTACAAATATAAGAAATTAATCTCATCATTAATTTATTGCATCTAGATAGAACTTAAAAATCCAACAAATAATTGCTGTCATAAAAATATGCACCTGCTATTCTATTTCTACAGTTTTACTTGGATTACAGGGAAAGAGGGAAAAAGATGAAACAGTGTCACGTAGTTTTCTTAGAGTTTAAAAACAACTGCCAGGATGACCATATACAGGTAGCAAATCAATAATAACATTATCTGGATTTTCATGACTGCTGCTTCTATAGCAATCTTACTGCTGTATGCTATGTAGAGGGGTCCTCCTTTTTTAAGTAAGTTTCCAGTGTTTATGGCCAGCTACAGTAAATGAGGTGTAAATGGCCCTGAATTACTAACTCTGGGATTTTGGAGTGTCCTGAGCAACCAGATGAGTTAACTTCTGGCATTTACAGGCATGTGGCATCTTGAGGGAAATCTAGTCCTTTAATTTGACACACTGGAAGGCAGATGAAAGGAATCAGTCCTCCTTTGTACAACATAAGTGTCCTGTTGTGTGAAGCCAATGAACTGAAAGGAAGAGAGCAAGAAATGTCTAAGAAAGACTGCAGAGAGGTTCCATTGTTAACTACTTCTGTGTCCAGCATTTTGCAAGGGCATCTAGGTAGAATTATATGCACTACTCAGACTTGAGGATCATATCACACTGTTTTCTTTTGTGTCTCACCTGCATTTCTAACCTTCATGGCAATTCAGATCCTATTAGAAGGTTGTTTTGAGCATTATTACCCTCAGCCAGTGAGCGACTGCCTTGCTACCTGTTGGACAGCTTGAAGATGCAAATGTCAGTACTCACCACGGCATCTTTTCTAGTCAATTCTCCTATAAAAGTGTTCTCATGAACCTAAATTGTGTATGCTTGGAAGACACACTTGGAAGTGATTCATTTTATGAATGGAGGATAATGGCTTTTCACTTGTGTGTTATCACAAGGGTCTGTAATGTAACAAGGAAACTGCTGATGGAACTTGTCCTGAAGCAAACCAACTCAGTTAGGTAGGTATTGTGTAGAGCACAGCAAAATCACAAGGTGCCCTAAAGCCATGTTTTGGCTTTAATCTTTTTTTTTTTTCTAGCAAGACAAGTGGAAAAAAAAATCTGATATTTTAATAACATACTATACTTGAAACTGCTGATAAGTATCTGTCTCTTGTAGTTTGTGTTGTTTAGTGAAAACTTAATATGCACCTATTTCATTAGAAACTCAAACCTACTTCTTCTAGTTATCTAATACAGGTAGTAGTCAGTAGGATTGCTAAAGTTATCCATGTTTTCTCTACAGCAGGGTCACCCAGAAGTGATAACTTAGGTATAAATTAAAAATTCTGATTAAAGTCTAGGCTTCTGTGTTGCTTTTGGATCATTTGAAAGAGAAAACCAGAGATACATGCATCTCATTCCTGATGAGAATATGTAAAGATTTGTCTTTCTGACCAGTCCTGTGCTGTCATCTGCTTGTTCCTATCCCATCCAACACAGCAGCCTTCTGATGGCTGTTTCAAAGTGCCTCATTCTTGGGTACAACAGGTGAATAATCTTCTGGTAGTTTTGTCCCCTTTGTAGGCCTTCCAAGGGGACACAACCCATCTACTATGTGCCTTGGCCAATAAAGGACAGAAAGCATCCCAAAAGAGGCTGCAATTCTGCAAGCTAAACATTGGGAATCTGTGTCATCCAATTTAAGAATGAAGTTGCCAGCTTACTGACTCCAGAATCTTAAATTCAATTCAGAGCTTGCCCTCCTTACAGACAGCTCTTTTATGAGGCAGACTAGTTGAAGGATATGCCACCTGCTTGCTGTTCAAAGGTCTCAAAACGTTTTCCTTCCCTGCATTCCAGGAACACAACCTGCTGAGTTTGGTGCACTCATTCAAGCATATACCCTTGCATCAGGAAAAAGTGTAAATGCCTGATTTAATGTTTTTGTCCTATGGGTTGTAACTGGAAACACTGGTGATTTATTGCCTCTTCTGGAGCTTACTTTTCTTATGAACACCTGATCTTGAAGGTACTGTGTTATTATACTCACTAATTAGTATCTCATCTCTGTGAAGAGCTATTCTCAGAGAGTTGCATTAGCTGAAGTAAGCCTTGGCAATACACATGCTAATACTGCTGCCAAACAAGCTGCCCTTGAGGATTCTCTGGTAACACTTTAAAATATTGCAACTCTTAACCCTGACCTCTCCATTTCTGTTGACTATCCAAAAAAATTTACAAGAACTATCTTCAGAAGGAAACTTGTGCAGAAGCACACTCTCCCTGTTCATGACACTTGGATCATATATGGAGATCTTATAGCAGACCAATAGCCCCCCCTTTCTTTGAGTCCTACTCTTGCATCTGCAGCCAACTCAATTGGCCACTCAAGTGGAGTTCCCTTCTCTAGCATCTTGGAAATTGTCCAGCAACCTAGAAATGATTCTTTGATAAGATTTAGAAAGCTCCTTCCTCTAAATGACAATGCAATACAACCAATATCAAGCTCCATAAGACAGCTGATATGGCTGAGTGCCCCAATTTCCAGACATTGTACTCAAAGCTGTAATGAGTATAGAAAGCAGTGAGAATGGTTTGCTGAAAGGCTATGATAAAAGCCTGTTTCCAGGCCTTACAAGACCACTCTCCAGTGCACATCCTCAATTACCTGTCTTGGTAATTCTTTATGTACCCTCATCCCTCTAAGTTTACCTTATTCCATATGTCAGAAAAGAAAGAGTGTGGTGCTCTGACTTTGTGCTAGTCCCTAATGCTATACAGTCTCATCACTTTGTCATAGGTAAGGTGCTATATTCTGTCAGTTTTCTGGGGCATGCCCCCAAAAGAGTAGTTACTGAGAGAAAAGCTTCCTGCGCCATAGAAAAACCACAGGCTAAGCTCTCAGTCTGAGAATTTGAGTCCTCCCCATGATGGTAAATGGAGAGTTATCTGTGTGGAGTGTCATGACTGAAATGGTTATACCACTTTTCTGTATCCTCCTTCACTATCTCATTGTTTTCTAGATATTTTCCCCCTTTCCTCATGGAGCCTGTGTTCTATCAATGCTGCTTAAAATTAAGTCTGTGGCAATGAACCCAAATGTACCTAACAAGCTACGTGCAACCCTCAAGGCAACACTTTGAACAGGCTTCCATCATCAGCACACTTGTATCCTCTATTGTCCTTCACTCCTACTATTCACAGCTACCCATATGTTTTTTAGCTGTTTCATCACACTTCTAGGCTTCTCATATTTTCATCCCAGAAAACAAAGTTTCTTCTGGCCATCATAATTTTTCTAAACAGCTATAAAGATTTCTGTCACCTACTTACTGAAAACATAGAGAAACCTCAAACAGGAAGGGCATGTACTGGGATTCAAAATACTCCCAAGCAGCACAAATCTGATGCTGACCCTTCAACTCCCCACTCTTTTCTTCTCACTCATACCTGTAATGCAGTTTGTCCAGACACTGTCTTACTGATCAGCCACTTACTTGTGACTCTGATGAAAGAGAAACTCTCTAAAACACATGGAAAGTTCATAGCAAGCATGCTTGCTCTCTTCCTTTGTTCTACTCATGTTGCTAGGTTTAAGTTGTTTTCATAAGCTTGCTGGACAGGCACAGAGGAAACATGCATCTGTGAACTATAAGAGACCTATAATATAGAGAGAAAAGGGTTTCATGGCTAGGAACTAATTCTTCAGGCAGCTGGTCATGATTTGAACTCTCTCTCTATCTCTTGTTCCTGAGAAACTACTCTAGCTGCTCTCTCTAAAACCAGCAAACATGTTATTTTCCAGAATCCATTTCCATGTTGCCAAGCCCAGGTCCAAAGACCCCTTAGATTCTTCATTGCATAAACTGGAGCAATTCTGAAGAGAGAAGCTTTTTTCAGTGTCAACAGCCATAGCTTCCAAGACAAAAGAAGCAGTATAATCTTCAGAAGTGCTCTTGATTCTGTAAAGAGGCTGGGAGCATCTTCTTTTCTGCATTGAATAGCTGGAGTTCAAAGGATGTGTAGATGATTCATTCACTGTGTTCAGGGCATGTATTTAAGAAAGAAAAAAAGAAACTGTGTTGAGCCACCTCCAAATTGGGCTCTGTAACTGATCCAGCCTTCAAAACAGGATAGAATCATAGAATCAATCAAGTTGGAAGAGACCTCCAAGATCATCCAGTCCAATCTATCACCCAGCCCTTTCTAATCAACTAGACCATGGCAGTAAGTTGATGTTAGCCCTCTGTGGATAAGACAACTGTCCAGGACAACTGACTAAATTCCTGGTCAGACAGTTGACTGGTTTGACTTAGAGATCAAATTGAAAGGATGTTTCTTTTTTGAATGGGTTCTGAATTTTTCAGGGGAAAAAAAATACAAATTAAAATTTGATCTCAGATACTTTGGGGTATGAAATGAACTGCAAAAAAAAACTTCAAAGACTTCACCTTATTTTCACTGGAGTATTCCAGGATGAGCCAGGATGTGCACATATCTTGTGTAGCTTCTGGAATGTTAGGAGACAACCTCAGTGGGGTACTGCTTGGGGTGTGCTTGCTCTGAGAATCTGTTTTTACCCATAGCTTGAATGTATTATAAAAATAAAAGAAGTTATACTGGGAAAAGATAAGAGCTTGGGGTTTTTTTACTTTCACTAGGACAAAGTGTATGCCACACAATGAGAAGCACATCATCTCTTGATTACTTGAGAAGGGAGATTTGTTGCTCTTAAATTCACAATGACCTTTTCAGCTCCTCCCTGGGAAGTACCAGTCTCTGTGTGTTTTGGAGTACTCTCTCCTTCTGCCGTTCTTGTTGATTCCTGTCAAAGCAGCAGGTGGGTGGATCCTCCTGCAAATACCAGGAAGAAGTGTCCAGTTGTCCCCATGTTGGGTTTGTGTCACCCCAGGTGGACCAGGTCAGTAAGGGCTGACCAGTCCAGCATTTTTTGGCTGAAAGACTCTCATGAAGGCAGGTACAGAAAGACATATATGTAAAGTATTGAGCTTCATTTTCCCTTCTTACAAGTTTGTGCTAATATATGCTGGGAAGCAAAAGTGAAAATAGTCTAACATTGTGATGAAACTATTAGAACATCAATTTGGAGAGAGACAGAGGGAGAATACACAAGGAATATCTGATGAAGATCAAATAAAAATGCATACACTGGATGAATGAAGATCACTAGGCCTCCTGTGGGAGTTTATGTGATATTATGGCAATCTTGTGGTCCTTTAAAAACTTCCTAAGGGTTGGGATATGGAAAACATCTCCCAGTCTGGGACTTTTGCAACCTGAGGTAACTATTACACTCCAATTTATGCTCAATTTTAAATTACTAAATTTAGGCACATATATGTGAGTGTTGAAGTGTGTGATGAGTCTAAATTCCAATGTTAGGTGGTGGAGTTGTAGTCAAAATACTCAATGGATCCTAGAATCATAGAATCAACCAGGTTGGAAGAGACCTCCAAGATCATCCAGTCCAACCTAGCACCCAGCCCAATCCAGCTGTTCATCCAACCAAACCCTATAGAGGAGATGTAGTTTCTTAACTAGAGAAGTCTAATGCCAGTTAAGATCTTGTAGAGTATCTAAACAAACACATTCTGATTCCAGATATGGTACAGATATTATAGGGATTACTCAGACTTTTTGGTTTTGCACTGAGTCCAAGTGGAATGGTCTATGTTGCTTGAGGGTGACACCAACTTTCCAGTTCATACAGTCATGGGAGAATAGAGTGATTTAGGTAACAGGCAGTAGAGACTTCTTGTCCATATATAGGCATCCAGCATAATTTGGGATACCTTAAAGTATCATGCTTGTTTACTTGAAATGCATGTCCAGTTGAGGTAGTCTTGAACTACATTTGTTACCTCCATCTGAATATCCACTAACCCAAGTGTCCTAAATCAGTAAATGGTTCTCTATAAACATGTGTGGGCAACTGAGTTCAGTCAATAAAATTCATAATTATTAACAATTACTGCACTAATATCTTACAGATGATTTAAAATATATAGCTTAGCTATAATATCAATAATAGATTACTTTCCCTATATGGTAAAAAAAGAATCCCTACTTTTTATCCATGCCATGCACACTGAGAACTACACACAGAGAGCAATTATTTTCTCCCATCTTTTACCCTCCAGCTACCGTATTCAATGATGCCAAAAGGTTCTTAGGCCTCTGTGAGAATGAAAAGAGTGTTCTGTCAGTGTTTCACTGCCTGCTGGGATGATGGTAGTACTCTCTTTCCAGAATAGTAGGATATTCATTGTAGACTCTAGGATCATAGAATCAATCAGGTTGGAAGAGACCTCCAAGATCATTCAGCCCAACCTAGCACCCAGCCCTAGCCAGTCGACTAGACCATGGCACTAAGTGCCTCATCCAGTCCTTTCCTGAACACCTCCAGGGATGGTGACTCCACCACCTCCCTGGGCAGCCCATTCCAATGCCAATCACTCTCTCTGGCAAGAACTTCCTCCTAACATCCAGCCTATACTTCCCCTGGCACAACTTGAGGCTGTGTCCCCTTGTACTGTTGCTGGTTGCCTGGCAGAACAGAAATATCATGGAAAAAAAACAACCACTACACAACTTCAGTATGGCAGCAACAATTTAGAATCACAGAATAAACCAGGTTGGAAGAGACCTCCAAGATCATCCAGTCCAACCTAGCACCCAGCCTCAGGGGCACAGATTCTCCTGCTGAAGGGAGCTGGATGCAAGTCAGAGGTTGATACAGTGGTCAGATTTCTCAGATTTGATATATTTTTTTTTATATATCTCTTCTGATGATTTATTTGTCCAAAATGACTCTTTTGTACAGGCTTCCGATGTTAGCACTTTTCTAATAGTTCTGATTTCCATAGTTGAAGAGAAATCTTAAATTATTATTCAATATCTTTAAACTGTATTTACTGGTTCTACTTTTTTTTTTAATAATTGCCTTTATATTTCTTGCAAGAATACAGTTTCATCCATGCACTCATCTCCACAAAGTGAAAATCACAAAGAGAAAGCTCATCTTTCTTAATGACTGCAGCCTCTGTACCTCTTCATAATTTAACAAATCTTTAGTGTTTTAGCAGTTTGAAATATCTTCACATCCAAGGCTAGGACTATGGTCCCATGCAGCCATAGTGCAAGTTCTGACACTGTCTTCATGACCTTGCAGAAGTCAATCTGTGGCAGCATGAGCAGCTGTGTTTCCCAGCCTCTGTGCTTGTCTGGGTGCTCTAAGTTCTGAGTAAAAGCTATGAAAAGCTGTAAATGTTTATGTCTCTCTCATGCAACCTTCTCCATCCCACATCTCTCTTCCAATTGCTGCTCGCGTCCACTGAGAGAAACTTCTGTTAGGCAACTGCCTGAGCTAGAACAGGCAGGGCAGGTGACCCTAAACTGACCAACAAGGTAAACCATGTGTGTCATATCTGATATAAAGCTGAGGGATCACAAAGGTTGAACTCTGTTCTTCAGTGGCTGGTGTCTGAGGAGGACTCTTATCCATTTTGCCTTCAATCCAAATGCATGCATTCCTGAAACCCACTTCCTGAATCCACCAGTTTCTGTCTGCCACTGAGTCCACTCTAGGACTTCCCCAGTGCCTGCACACAGCATCAGTGGTGACAGTGCTACAGCTGACATCATGGTGGTTGGATTCAATATTGGGTTTGTATCTATTTAATTTTGTTATTATTATTTTCATTTAAATTGTTTTGGTTTGTTTTCCAGTTCATAAGTGTCATTCCCTTTCTCTTCCACTTTGGGAGAGAAGACAAGAGCAGCCAGCTCAGCCCTAATTCTTGACAAAAGTCTAGGTAAAATCATGGTTGATCATGGCCTTGTCCCTACTGTGGACAAGGTACCAACATCCCAGAAAATGCAGTCATTCTCATTCACTCTTGTGATCAAGTTCAGCATTAACTGTGAATGAAATCTCTTACCTGTGTAATGGTAATGATTTACCTTGTCAGGACAACATCTTTGTCACAGTTCAGGATTTCCCCCACGTACAGCTATAGGAGCCACCAGTAAGTTTTGCTACATTGATATTAATTCTGTTCTGATATTAATATCACTTGGTTTAGGACATTAAGCTCTTTTTGACATTTTATTAAAAGCAATGTTAAAACTTAGGCAGATTTGTCAGAAATACCTCTACCCTAAAGAAAAAAATGCCAGCTCAAAGTCATTTAAAGGGGAAATTCCAAATTATTCCCTTTTTCATCTTTCAAAGAAAGAAGATACTTCATTTTTTTTTCCCTTATGGATGTTTTAATAATTAACAGAACATGACCCTATGAGGAGAGGCTGAGGGAGCTGGGGTTGTTTAGCTTGCTGGGGTTGTTTAGCTTGGAGAAGAGGAGGCTCAGTGGGGACCTCATTGCTGTCTACAACTACCTGAAGGGAGATTGTAGCTAGGTGGGGGTTGGTCTCTTCTCCCAGGCAACCAGCAATAGAACAAGGGGACACAGTCTCAAGTTATGCTGGGGGACAAGCTACCAATGTTGCCACTTTGTCCAGCGGTGAGTCTGTCTTGGAGAGTGCTGAACTGACTCCATCTAACACGGTAGCAGATTCTGGCTTCTTGTCACAGAAGCCAACCCTACAGCCCACCTTGCTATGCAAACCCAATGCAATATTGAGCATTAAATTTCATCAAGAGGTTATAAAGACTATGCCAAAAAATTATCCCTCAGAATAGAAAGCCAGCCAAGCAGCTGACCACAAGGATGGGAAAATTAGGCAAAAATGATGAAGGCAAATCAACAGAGAAAGATGTGCCATAAACTGAGATTAAATTATGTCAGTCACATGAAAAGCAAAAGAAAGCTAGAAGAGAGGGAGGCTGAGCATACTAATACAAGATACACAAAGACATCAGACACAGCAACAAAATCATTCCACGGAGTCTCACATTTTTGCAGAATACTGAATACCTCTACAATTTACTACTGTTTTTGAAATTGATCTGCAGATGAGTGACAGTCATTACTTAGAAAGTACAAATATAGGCTTTCTAAACAGAATACTGGAGAGAAAAAAAAGATTTGTGTCAATAATTTCATCTGAACCGCACTCTAAAACCGATGTGGAATAATGGGCCAGGGATTTATGATGCAACCATTTTTAACATTTGTCTGGGAAAAAAAAAAATTGAGTATGAGCTTTTGCATCTTGAAAAATGTACAGAGGAGAGGTACATTTTTCTTTCCAGGGTTGAAATTTGGGTTTTGTTTATGTTATTTACTATGCTTTTCTTGGTTTCATTTGTTTATACTTTTTCTTTTTGGCAAAGCAAATTCCAATGTCAAGATGTTTCCATTTACTGTGTTAACTGCTGCAGCAGTTTCTCATGTCATGTTTCTATTTCTCATCTACAATGCTACTGTTAGCTAGAAATTAGACAGAAACACAGCTCTTAAAAGATATTTGGTGCTTTTAAGACTTTATAGTGCTTGAAAAGTAAATTCTTGTCCAAAGTGAGTTCGGCAAACTAATTGTTAAGTAGGATAGACATCCAAAATACTGAATATAGGAAATCTAAAATAGATTTTACATTCTAGGAATGATTCAACCTCTTTTATACTTCAAAATATTTCAGGAAACTTTCAGTACTGCAATCTCTCTGTACCAGCAAAATCCATTCTATTCCTCTCTGCAGGTCTAAAGTAACTGGAGCTTTTCCTTACACTACCTTGTATAAATCTCAGCAGGAAAGAACAGGTGGATTAATTCAGCTTAATGAAAATGACATCTTCCATGACATAGATATGTTTTGAGGCTTGTCACTGTTAGTCAGGAAGGTAATGCAAAGATTAATTCAATGGGATGCCACAGGAGATGCATTCAAAAAAGGAAGTTCTGCATAATACAGCTTTAAAAGTATGCATTTAAGGAACTTTAAAAAAATCTCTACTTTATGACTGTAGAGTTTCTTTTAGCTGGAATAGAGGCTTGGGACTTGTCTCTGAACCCTTATCTCTTATGCTGGGTACTGGACTGCATGATGTAACCTCCATGACATGTTGTTTGAAGGATAATTGGCTGACTTGTCCTGCCATAATGGATCATAGTATGCAGTCAGATTGTTGAGCCTACTTGAAAAGATAAGTATGGAGTGTTCTTTGAAGTGTCTTAGCTGGGTTTGTCCCAGTTAACATCACAAACCAGATAAAACTCTACAGAGTGATGCAAGTAAACTGAAACTTGCAGACTCTTTTAAAACTACATTTTAGTGCTTGTGGAGTGTGTTTCAAAAGCTCAAGATAGTCCCAGGGTGATATCACTTTCCCTGAACTTTGCTTTCAGTCTGTCTGTTTTTCTGAAGTCATTTCCATCAGGATATTCAGATTACACAGCATTAATCCATAAATGTCACTTAACATTAAACTCTACCCTGCTAAAGCAGTAATTAAGAAAGATGACACTAGTTTGTCATCCTCAGCTTGTCCACAAGACAAAGGACAGTGTTGACTCTCAGTTACCATTATCTGCTCAATGAGTAAAAAATTTAATGATTTTAACAAAAAATGCTTATTAAGAAGAGTAATGAACGTTTTATGTCCAGAGAGAAAAGAGAGACTCTGCTGGAAAAGTACAATAATTATTAAACCTTTTTGTTTTTTCCTGAGGATAAAATATAGTGCAGTGCTCAGACAATTTTATTACATGAGCTATTTTGTTTCTGAAGTACTTTATAATTTCCATAGCTTCCAATTTTCTATTAAACTGCCAAAAAAAAAAAAAATGGTGTTGATATCTGAATCATAGAATCATAGAATCAACCAGGTTGGACGAGACCTCCAAGATCATCCAGTCCAACCTAGCACCCAGCCCTAGCCACTCAACTAGACCATGGCACTAAGTGCCTCATCCAGTCTTTTCTTGAACACCCCCAGGGACGGTGACTCCACCACCTCCCTGGGCAGCCCATTCCAATGCCAATCACTCTCTCTGGCAAGAACTTCCTCCTAACATCCAGCCTAGACTTCCCCCGGCACAACTTGAGACTGTGTCCCCTTGTCCTGCTGCTGATTGCCTGGAAGAAGAGACCAACCCCCACCTGGCTACTCTGTAAGTACACTTACAATATCTATGGAGAAATGTGTATTAGGAGGAAGTTGTTGGCAGAGAGAGTGATTGGCATTGGAATGGGCTGCCCAGGGAGGTGGTGCAGTCACCGTCTCTGGAGGTGTTCAAAAAAGCCTGGATGGGGCACTTAGTGCCATGGTCTAGCTGAGTGGCTAGGGCTGGGTGCTAGGTTGGACTGGATGATCTTGGAGGTCTCTTCCAACCTGATTGATTCTCTGATTCTATGATATGCTTGTTTCCATCAGAGGAAAAGCTATACTTTCAGGCACCTGGTATCCTTGTTTGTATTTCTAGGACAAATTAAGCAATTCTAGCAACATGCACCTATGTGCTGATAGTTTTGCTATTTGAACCCTCTCTGAGTGAGCATTTACTGCTCTCATCTAGGGCTCCAGTTTCCATATTGCAGATAAAACAGCTGCAGATTTTTTACAGTCATATTAGCAAAACAGGCCCTACTGCATTTCAGTCTTGGACAAAAAAAGACAAATATATATATATATATATTTAAAAATAAATATTGTCCAGAAGCCTATGCCTAACTGTTGGTAAAACCTACTCTCAAACAGTTGTGTACATGGAGTTACTGTGACTGTTTTAATAAAAGAGAACCAAGGTTTATGCTTTGAACAACAGCATTGGTCCTTCAATTCTAGCAATCAGAAATGCTCAGGCCCTTCTTAGTTTATTCTCATTAGCATAGAAAACGGGTGACAAGAGTCACATACTACGTGTTGGTCATTTCTGTTCTGGTTTTTTTCCTCCAAACTCTGGAGACAAAGTTCTGTTTCTCTCTGTGCCCACAACTCAATCACCTCTTCCATTCCACTTCATTCACTCTGTCTGAAAACCACATGCTTGTTCTTCTCTCCTTCTTACTGCCTTTTGATTTTCTTACTACTTCTCTAATTCTCACACACCTGGAGGTGTCAAATAGTAAGAATAAGCAATGGCCAGTGGTGGCTAAGTGCCATCCAGAAATGAGTAACTGGTTTCCACACTGCAGCTTGTGGAGATGGTAATCCAAGGAAGGTTAGAGGCGCAGAAAACACAAGTGGGATGGTCAGTGGATGTTCATACTGGAAGGTACATGACCCTGAAGCTTGCATTAGTAAATTAATCACTAGCTTATAGGTATTCTCAAGGCTGAGGGTATGGGCACAAGTTTTTGTACATAATGCTGCAGTGTTAGAATGGTCTCTGGCTTATGTCAAAGTGCCTTTTAGGCAGAAGAAACATTGTGTCAGTTGGTGTGGTAGTAGGCAGCAAAACACCATCCCTAAATGACAGTTTGGATGCTGGTTAGAGAGCTTACTGGATGGATATTACCTGTGTCAAAAAGCAGTATCTGACCCATTTTACTCACAGGAGGAGGTGTAGCTTATGAGTCCCAGTGGAGATCAGGTCCAGTGCAATAAGTTGGTAGCTGTCCTGTGCTCTCCTTCCATGAAAAAGACATACAAGCAGATCTGCTGTAGAGACCCGACATCAATCCACACCTGGGAAAGAAAAAAAATTCAAAAGAGCTCAAACAGCCCAGACTTTGGCAAAAGGGCTGCAGATCTATTTCCTGTTCAGGAGTCTCCAGCTGACAAACAGCACAGGAAGTATGTCTTCTTTTAAAGCACTAAACTGTAGCCTGCTGTTTCATGAGCTATTGCGTTGTAACGGCTAGTCAGTCAGTTCTCTCACCTCAGTGTTTACACCATCCTTGCCTGTCCAAGCCAGCATGGGCTAGGAGACTAAGGAGATATTAGCCTGCACTGCCTCATCTGTTTCCAAGAAAAATATTTTTCATTTCTTCTCCACTTTGACTACATGAATTTTGCATCCCATGCTTGCCATGTTTTACTGACCTTGTAATTGATAATAGCGGTTAGCATTTTCTGACATAACGGTGCCTTAAATCTTGGGCAAATCCTACAAGCCATACAACCTCGATCTTATTTAGTATAGAATTCAACTTCTTCTTTTCCATTTTCTCATTTGCTATAAAACTACTGCTGCTCTTTCTTTTGTGATGCATTCCCTGTCCTTAGGTACAATACTTAGCAAAATTTCTACATTCTTTAGTACATAATTTACACTATGACCTAAAATACCTCATTATCAACTGGACACCTTGAGTACTGTGTCCAGCTCTGGGCTCCTCAATTCAAGAGAGATGTTGAGGTGCTGGAACGTGTCCAGAGAAGTGCAACAAGGCTGGTGAAAGGCCTGGAACACAAAACCCTATGAGGAGAGGCTGAGGGAGCTGGGGTTGTTTAGCTTGGAGAAGAGGAGGCTCAGGGCAGACCCCATTGCTGTCTACAACTACCGGAAGGGAGGCTATAGCCAGGTGGAGGTTGGTCTCTTCTCCCAGGCAACCAGCAACAGTACAAGGGGACACAGCCTCAAGTTGTGCTGGGGAAAGTCTAGGCTGGATGTTAGGAGGAAGTTCTTGCCAGAGAGAGTGATTGGCATTGGAATGGGCTGCCCAGGGAGGTGGTGGAGTCACCGTCCCTGGAGGGGTTCAAAAAAGCCTGGATGGGGCACTTAGTGCCATGGTCTAGTTGACTGGCTAGGGCTGGGTGCTAGATTGGACTGGATGATCTTAGAGGTCTTTTCCAACCTGGTTGATTCTATGGTTCTGGAGAAACAGATTACATTGATTTATTCTCCAATTAAGAGCTAACTAAATATTTTTTTGTATTGTACCAAAATAATATCTCTTTTGGCTTTAATCATTCACTACTGCAACTGTTGGAGTAGGTATCAGTATTTAAGACTCTCATGAAGCTTTTTTTTTTAATATTAATCCTTTAAATGTCTTCTCTCCATTTTTCATGGATACAAAGATAAGATGCACTCTCCCTAGTTATCAAAAAGTAAGTAGTCTAAATTAGGCTTTGTCCATCCATAATCAGTGGAGAAAGACAGGCAGCTTCTAAGGGTGATTCATTCTGTCCTAACATAAAAGCATGAATCATGCTCTAGAATTGTCATCTTTTTTATCATTTCTTGGAGATGGAATCTTGATGACTGGTTTCTAAAGAGACATGATTATTCAGTGAATTTAAAGCCACATAAATTCTGGTTGTTGTCAAAAGTGTGGTCTCACCTTGCATCATTGTTTTTGCTTATTTCCCTGTCTTTTTGGGTGTCATGGAAGTGAGAGCTGGATTAAAACTGGGTACAGATATGGATAATGATATGGATTTAGTTTTTTTTTTTTGGACAAAGTTATGATCAATCCACTTATGTGCCCTGATTTGTCTCCCATGGTGAGTGCAGCAGCCTAGCACCAGTGCAAGTATTTCTACGGACCATAACTGGTACTGCTCCCTTTAAAGCTGCAGAAAAGCATTCTTTTAAAGTGACCATGTAGCTACAGTCTCAGGTACACAATTTAGACACAAATATATTCAGCTGAAATTAATCTTTTAACTGAAATGCTGTTTCATTGCCTAAACTGAGGTGCACAGTGCCATTTCAGACTATTTTTTAATAACTTCAGAAGTTTTCTTTTAATTTAGGATTTAGACCTTAATTTACTCTTAAAGATGAAATTGCAGCTCTATTTTCCACCAGGGAATTGTTGTGGAATCTATAAGGTGAATGTGTCTCAAAACCTGTGCACATTTCTCTGGTGACATTCTCTTCTTTTCCAGAATGGGTGAGCACAGGTTGTCTTACCGTTAAAGCAGAGCTGGAAAGACCTTCTCCGTTATGCAGTTAGCAGCAGAAAGGCAAATCACTGCACAAGGTTCTGGCAGAACACTCTTCCTTCCTCCCCACTTCCTCTCAACACTTCCATGGTGCCAGCTCTGCCTGTATTTCACTTTTTGTCTCCTTCAGATCTGAAAGGAAGAGTATCCAATAATAGAAGCTCTCACCAGGAAGCTCAAGACATAAGCAACAGGAGGTTTAAATGGGACTTAAGCGCTTCTTTAGTTACCTCATTCTGTCACTCTCATCACATTCATTCACAAAATCTTGCTCAGCTGCTGCTGAATGTAGCAGAGCATACAGGCTCTTGGCATCTAACTTTGTGCTAGTAACGTTCCCATGCCATCTACTGCTGCATAATTGCCCAATGGCTAATTGTAAAGTTTACACATCTGCTGTTACAGGGTGAATTAGACTAGCATCTCTCTGCCAGTCTTGCCTATAAAACTGATGTAGTCCTTATGTTGTCAGCTGAGCTGAACAAAGTCCTTGTTTATTCTGAGAGCAGAATTGTTTTGTACAAATTCACAGTAATGAAAGAATCATAATGCCTACTTTTCCTCTTGTGGTAAAATTAGGAAACTTCCCTTTTAAAGATGAAAACTTTAAAAGCAATCAGGCAAAGAATGACTTTGCAAACCAGGCTTGAAAGATGGGGGTTTTAACTAAAACCCCCAAATACATAGAGAATGACAGCAAAATTTGTCAATTGGACAATTAGTTGGCTTCTGTACAGAAAAATCTCTGATGACAGCACAATTCTTGGGTCAGAATAGAAGAGCAATAGAGGATAAAGCCCTCTCTTGTGTTCTTATCTGCAAAGACAAAGATTCTGATAGCTAGTCTATCACAAGTTAAAGTACTATTGGCAGCAAGAATACAGAGAGCAGTTTTCAGTGTTAGAAGTAAAGCTTTGCCTGACAGAGCTGCAGAGGTATGCCCTGTCTGATGTGAATTCAGGTTTTGGAAAAGGTTATCCCATTTGTCTTCAGAATTCCTTACAGGTTGTTGATTAAAAACCTTTTCCTTATCAGACAACCAGCAGAATTCCCTGTGGCCTGTGGAAATTAGCATGAGGAGGGAAACCTGATGCATTCAAGGTCTTTCTCCTGCTGTCTATGTCTTTCTCCTGCTGTCTATGTATAGGAATAGCTTAGCAGGCTGTGAGAAGATTTCTGGATTCACAGTCTAGACTTTGTGAATTGTCCTGCAAACTGAACATTCATTCTTATTCTGTAGAAAGTTTAGGAGCATGATGAATCAGTAGCCTAAAAGCAGGCTTTGGGAAAAGTATACCTAAACATGAGCAAAGAGTTGAGTCACTGACATCTATAAACAACCCCTCAGCAACAGGCTAAGATCAGCACTGGAAAAGCAATGCCCTTCATGGGATCTTTCCAGCCTTTCCTACTGAGAATACTGATGGGTAACTCTCAAGTAAGGTATTTATATAAACCACAGTTTTATCAGAAGTTGCTTGCAACTTGAATATAAGGAATCAGAAGTAAAATTACCAGCTAGTATTATTGGTTCAGAAACTCTATTGACCTAATCCTACCATCACAAGTTACCATCATCCTGATCAGCTTGAGGTTTTTTTAATTAGCTCAGTTTCTGGAATGGTGGCTACTATTTACATACACTTGCACTTATGAGTTATAAACTTAGTATGGATTCATTTATTTATATGATTGAAAAAAAATGGTATCAGAAGCTATTTCTAGGAAGGTTTTATCTGAACCTCTACAGGAAAAGAAAGAAAGGATGGTGTTATCTATTTCCCAGCTGGGTGAAAGATATCTAGAACAAGCCTAAAACTTACATGATTAAAATATCTGAAGACCAAAAAAATTCTGGCAGGGATATAATAATTACTTTTCACTAAAAGAAAACCCCAAGGCCTTCAGCTGATTTGGAAGGCTAAGTTTAGCAGCTATATGCATACATCTTACAGCAGGATCAAGACCTTTATACCAAAATCCTGAGAGCTTCAGCAAAGGGTAAATGTTAATGGCAGAAAATTTTATGAAGCTAGAAGTAGGTACAGTCTATGAGTGCTGTAAAACTCTAGGTTCATAACTGTTACCCATTATCAATAATTGCTTAAGGAAAAAAAACACCACTGGAACTCAGATTGGTGTAATATAGATACATTTATGTAAATATCAGCTCTACTTCATGAATTTCACACTTCCTCTTTGAATCTGTCCTTCACTACTGTACTTCTGCTCAACGGAGCCCGACTGGCTGTTTCTGGGATGCCAACAGTCTTTCTATGTAAGAGCTATGTAAAAAGTATTCCATCACTTTAAATTAGCTTCCTTAAAGTAATTATTTCATAACTTCAAAGAAGAAATTTAAAACATACTTATATTTGGCTATTTTGGATCTCCAGGTATTGCAAAAATAATCTTTGACTATTGGTACTACTGTTTCCAGACATATTTATCACTAGAATTTCAGCTTTTAGCAGTCACTATTGGGGAATACAAAGGAAATAATATGATACAGTTAGAGGAAGCAAACATCTTACAGAAGAGAATGTGTGCTGCCACAAAATCATCAGAGATGATCATCAGATGTGTTAATCTAATAGTGCATGTGGCATGGCAAATAGAACTTCCCTAAATATGCTAGTCCCTACCACTTTGAAGAAAGAAGACTTTCCATTAGCTGTCAGCAGATTAGATTTTATTTGAGGTGATGGCCAAAAGTCCATTGATGTTGGCAGAACCAGATACAGCCTTTTAATGTCAATACAGAGCTCAGACTACATTGTCTTTCTAGTTTCCTGCCTCATAAGTAATTCACACAGTGGTTTGTAAACTGACCAACTTCTTTTTACAACTATGCTAGCAAGGATACCTTTGCCTCTTTGTTTAGCTCTTTTTTAGAAGGAAAAGAGACTTGCATGCATATATAAGTAGTTAAGCAAGCTGTAACATAGGTTAATCTTTGTTAGTCCTCTTAGAATACTTCTTTTTAATATCTGGATGATTCTGACAAATTTCAAAGAGCACAGAGAAGTCTGCCATCATCCATTCTGTCTGAAGTATCCAGCTGCACCCAATGTCTTGAATTCTGGCTGTAAGAAATGATCAGGCTCTGCCCGTATTGTCCAAACCAAGACAAATGTGAAGGTAGTGTAAACCCCTTTATACCCATCATGTATGTGTCCCTCCCTTTTGTTTTGTAGGCCAAACATCACGCTGTGAGCTGATATTTGCTGATTACTCAACACCAAATCTTTCAGAATCCACAGCACAGAATTTGTGCTGTGGGTTTTGACATTAAATGCCTGAATTAATTACTGTCCAGCTCACTAAATGCATCATTTCAATGGAAATTATGTTTCTAACTTACCATATTGCTTATTAAAATCACACAGGCTCTTGCTTTTTGGCCTCTTTTTCACCAGAATAACTTTGAAAATCTGGCATGTAGTATCACAATACAGTTACTATCTTTTCATTTTCATAGATGAGGTTTGAGGTGCATGTTATAGGAGAAAATTAGATTAAAGGGTTTTAAACCTGCTTTGTACATCCTCAATAAAGCGAGGCTAACAAGTCTAATTCAGAGGAGTGCTGTATCCAAATGTAATAGAGAATTCCTGGAACTCAGAAGCAGAAGCCATTCACTCTTTTGTTTACTGCTCCTCCCATACACTCATGTTCTTTCCTGTCAACAAGTTATTGACCTTATTGAGCTGTGAATATCTGATAGAAGAGGACAACCTCATTCAGTACTAAAAGGAGCAACTTGAAGTATAGTGTCCATTAAAATCAAACACTCATAAGAAAATGATATTAAAAATTTAAATGCAAATCCAGAAAGTTTTTAATCATTAAACTGAAGCAAAACCATTTTAAATTATTTAAAGTATTACAGACTGAGTTGGTATATTTAAGAAGCCTTACAGGAAGAGACCAGTTTAATATCCTCAAGTTCTTTTGTTGTGAATCAGTTAATGGCATGAGAGGGGGGTGGAAAAAGACATTTGCATTCTTTTAATACAGATAGATATCAAGAGTAGAAAGAACAAGTAGTACTATCTCTGAGATAATTATCTGAAGGGACAAAACATCTGTATTCTACACTTTTTTCACATGGCTCTCAGTGATGTCCCAAAATCCTGTATAGTGTTGTGATCTTTGAGACCACCTTTTTTGGTTGCTCTCTGCTCAGAAGTGTCAGCAGGTACAAGGTAATGAAAGGATCATCTCGCCTTCTACCACTGAACTCAGGGTTAACAAAATGCTATTATGGTCTGCAAACATCACTGTCTCCTGTTGAGCAGAAGCTGATAAACACAGCCACAGACTTGATGTGAAGAAGGAATTGGTGAAACTTTTATTGGGAAGTTCTGCAAGATTGAGGCAAGGAGAGAAGAAAAGGAAGGATTGGAGAGAGTGACTCATTTACTGATGCTTTATGAGCCAGTTAATTAGAAACTTCCCCTAGGAAATGGAAAACAGACTCAGGCCCTTGCTCTGAGCTAAGCAGAGAATAGCTGAGCTTGGCCATTTCAGCATGTGTTATTGCTATTAGCAAGTGACTGTTCTGGAATGGATTTCTGACTTTGGAGAAAAAACTCCCAGTCTTCATAAAGCACTGATCTGGAAAGACACAATTTCAAATTCTTTAAATTAATGAAGTTTAATGGGTGAAAAAAAAAAACCCAACCACTTCCAACTCTGTAATCTATATTTGTGAGGTAGAAAGAAATCACTCTGATCATCAGAGTTATATCCTCTGTCTCACAGAATTCAATCCTTCTGTATCTGTTCAGTCATATTAGCATCCACTATCCTGTAGAAGACTTGTCTACATTCATTTTAGAGAGAGAGAAAAAAAATACCATTGATTTTTCTGCAATATTTAAAAGAAATAATGTTTTACTAGAATCAGTCAGAACCTTCAGCAGGACTAAAGCCAAATGAAACTTATAAGCATGCCAATTGAGTTTTAAATACACAAATATTGTCTGAATACCTAGTTCTTGTCTAAATTGTGTTAAAAACTTCACCACTTATTATTTTGGTTGAATGGCCTTTGCTATTAAAATTTAAAAGCCAGATTGTCAAAAGCAATTAACAACTCAGCAACTCTTGGATTGATACCAATATGAAAAGATAGTCTGAAAAGTTCCTTTCCAAGATATAACTGAGCTGGAGGGATATTCTTAACTATTGAATTATCCACATATCCCATTGAGAAGAACAGATCTGTTCACAGAATCATAGAATCAACCAGGTTGGAAGAGACCTCCAAGATCATCCAGTCCAACCTAGCATCCAGCCCTAGCCACTCAACTAGACCATGGCACTAAATGCCTTATCCAGGCTTTTCTTGAACACCTCCAGGGATGGTGACTCCACCACCTCCCTGGGCAGCCCATTCCAATGCCAATCACTCTCTCTGGCAACAACTTCCTCCTAACATCCAGCCTATACTTCCCCCTGGCACAACTTGAGACTGTGTCCCCTTGTCCTGTTGCTGGTTGTCTGGGGGAAGAGACTGTTGAACAAATGCTCTTGAGAATCCACTTCATTTAGGTGCCTAAATGGGTGCTGAATTCTTTTGGCAGTCCTGCAGAAGTAAGAAAGCTTCACCAACCAAAAGATTCCCCTATTACAAAGGACATTAATAGCAAGATTCTCATATGACTGTGTTCACTCATAATCACTTGTATCCTGCTTGCTTAAAACTATGCTAAAATATGTTCTAGAGAAAAAAGAAGTGGGTTTAGTTTTCTCATAATATTTTTTTCCTATCAAAAAATGAATTTCTTCTACTGTCACCCAATCTGCAGGGCCTCATAGTTGGATTTATAACAATATCTGCAATAGATTGAGTTATAAGCTAAGGGATACAAAAGCATTTCTTTATTCTTAAGGGTGTACCTTTCAAGATTACTAACTGTGTACATACAATTCCCTGCATGGATTTACCAGAAACTGGTTACATCCTTGACTATACCTTTGTAGCTTCATGGACTTTAGAGCACAATGATCCTGGTCTAATGGCTTGAATATCATCCGTAGAAGCATTTCTACAGGTCCCTACTGTGTTGGACACATTTGTTTGGCATTTGTTCCAGGCAAGAATTCAGTAACCCAGAGCTGTGCTTCACATTTATACTTTTAAAACTATAGTGACAGTTCCTATGCAGGAGTTACACATATGTGATTGAACAGCAGAACAGCCATAATATACTACCTCTTGAGTGGAGGGAGCAGGACAACCTCAAAGTGGTTTAAGGGTATTAAAAAAAAAACAAAAAAACAACCAAAAAAACATCCAAAAGAAACCACAAAAAAAAAACCAAACCAAACAAACCAACCAACCCCCCCAAAAAAAACATCCTGCTGTTTTCAGTGTCTTCCATCTTGGAAATACTGAAATACCTTCAATGTCTCAGAGACTCTTTCTAATTGTGTGTGTCTGGAGCATAATTCTGATCAAGAGTTGTCCATGGAACTGGAGTTGTTCACTGTGTAGAAAAGGAGGCTGAGAGGAGACCATATTGCTCTTTACAGCTACCTGAAAGGAGTTTATAGTAAAGCATGTGTTGTTCTCCTCTCCCAGGTGAGAAGAAATAGAACAACAGGAAATGGCCTGGAGTTGTACCAGAGAAGGTTTAGATTGGGTATTAGGAAAACTTCCCTCACTGAAAAGGTTGTTGAGCACTGGAACAGGCTGCCCAGGGAAGTGGTTGAGTTACCATCCCTGGAGGTGTCTAAAATATATGTCAATGTTGTGCTTAGTGACATGGCTTAATGCTAGGTTTATGGTTGAGCTTGATAATCTTAAAGGTCTTCTCCAACCTAAATAATTCCGTGATTCTGAAATCTGCCTGGAGGAATGATTGGCAGACTTTTTCTTGAACATCTGCATTTGGATTGCCTCAACTGGTGAGAACACTTGCACCAAGTGACATAAATTATTCCTACATGTCTGTTTGCTTTGATTTTTCACACTACACCCATCGCCCCATACCAGAAAGGCATTCCTAACTAGCACTAATTGGATCTGGCTCTAGATTAACTGGGCAGACAGACAAGTTGTGTCGGCAACTGTTTGTTTTGAGCACTTCTTAGCTCAAAGAATAAAGTTGAAGGTTCCAATGCAGTGTTCCATTTACCCAGATCACCTCTTGCTTAGCTTTTTCGAGCATAAATCTCTGTGGGTGAAAAATGCATATTTTAAAATCACAGAGAATTACTCAAACCCTTTTAGGAAATTAGACATGAACCATTATGACAAATCAAATCATTATGAAAGTAAGGTTGAGGATATGCATTTTTAAATGAACAGGGGAAAAAAATGAAAAGAGGAATATGGCTGATTGGGAAAAGTCTCCTTTTGCACATGAATTTAAAATAATTCCTTGCAGCCTGATACTTTTTAGACAGTTTTCCCTCTTTTCCCATCTCTTTATCAGGTAAAGGAAGAAAATAGTGGAAAAGCTTTTCAAGATTACATGCCTCAGCTGCAGAAGTAGAAATACAATCTTTCCTTGATGTTTTCTTTGACTTGTTTGGTACTAGTAGCATGAGGCATATATACCATAAGCAGTCACATTAAATGTAGATAACAATTGAAAATAATTTGATCTTAATGCAGAGGTTTTTGGTGTTCTTTTCTTAGAGTTGTATTTCTTTGGTTTTCTATTTTTTTTCCCTTCTATTTTATCATTACACCAGTAAGATTTCGATGGGCTGCCCAGGGAGGTGGTGGAGTCACCGTCCCTGAAGGTGTTCAAGAAAAGACTGGATGAGGCACTTAGTGCCATGGTCTAGTTGAATGGCTAGGGCTGGGTGCTAGGTTGGACTGGATGATCTTGGAGGTCTCTTCCAACCTGGCTGATTCTATAACTAGAAATCTGTGAAAAACCTAACAAGTTATTTGTCTCTGGGAGCTGTCATCGAAGATAATGTGAGAAGCTTCCTGTGTCTAAACATTTAAAATCACTCTTATTTTTTTTGTTTGTTTTAGAAATACCACTAATTCTTTTTGATGCTTCCTGCCTATTCTCAATCACTTGTGCAGTCTGGCTATGTCCCTTCTCACAAACCCGAATGCAGCCCCTTGTATTTTCATCCCTTGCCTCTCATATGTCTACTTAAAGAGATGCCCAATTTGTTGCAATAAATAGCTAGATATGCAAAGGGGGCTTAATTTTTAGCATTCAGAGGGGGAGTTATTCTTATGTGTTTTCTTTGAAATTCACATTTTTTACAGCCTCATGACAAGTACCTTGAGTACTGTGTCCAGTTCTGGGCTCCTCAATTCAAGAGAGATGTTGAGGTGCTGGAACATGTCCAGAGAAGGGCAGCAAAGCTGGTGAGAGGCCTGGAACACAAACCCTATGAGGAGAGGCTGAGGGAGCTGGGGTTGTTTAGCCTGGAGAAGAGAAGGCTCAGGGCAGACCTCATTGCTGTCTACAAGTACCTGAAGGGAGGCTGTAGCCAGGTGGGGCTTGGTCTCTTCTCCCAGGCAACCAGCAACAGAACAAGGGGATACAGTCTCAAGTTGTGCTGGGGGAAGTATAGGCTGGATGTTAGGAGGAAGTTCTTCCCAGAGAGAGTGATTGGCATTGGAATGGGCTGCCCAGGGAGGTGGTGGAGTCACTGTCCCTGGGGGTATTCAGGAAAAGCCTGGATGAGGCACTTAGTGCCATGGTCTAGTTGACTGGCTAGGGCTGGGTGTTAGGTTGGCCTGGATGATCTTGGAGGTCTCTTCCGATATAGATGATTCTATGATTCTAAGTTTGTGGCAGGCTCTGCAGAAACTGGAGCTTAAAACATCCAAAAATGAGAGAAGGTTTTATGTAGAACAGTAGTTTAAGGAAAAGATGTCTGAGCTGGCCTAGGCAAAGCCATACCCCTGGGTTTTTAAATCATGTGGGCATTAATTGAAATAAAAAGGTAGTGGAGAGAAACCGGGAATGTTACACATGCCATAGGCAGTGGAACACAGATTGTCCTGAGCTAACACTAGCTGAAATAGCAAATGCACAGAGCAGTTGCGCAGTTGCAAGGCCAAACTGCTCCACAACATGAGCTGGCTCATGCAGAACTAGCCTGGATTATCAGATCATGGAGCAAAATTAAACTACAGCCTATTTTATCCACCCATAGACAACTGAGAGTTAGGTATAAAAATGAAAATAAAAGGGAAAATCCCCAGGAAGTGCATTCTGCAGGTTTCTTTCACAGCTGAGAGAAGCAGACTGGTTTCTTTAAGCTCTCCCCATTAAAAGTGGAATGCAAAAACATGGAAGCCTGGATAGAGCTCTGCAATGCTGTAGCTCAGTAAATCACACTTTCTTCCAGATGTGGAAAAAATCAGACTGAGTTTTTCTGAGGCACAGTCAAAAGTACTTACTGCATGATTACTGGTTGAGCTTGTTCTCTACCAAAAGATCATTTCCCAAGTCTCACTGGAGTGATTGGGATTTTAGAGGTTGTTTTTAATGAGTTTTGGATTAGGACCACAAAATGCAGAACCACAGACATTCATGGGTGTACAAATAACAAATGTGAAAAACACCTTTTAGTAATCCTTGTAGCGATTGTTTTCAGACCCTTCAGATTCCCTCATTTTTACCTTGTCATTAGTCTCTGGCTTCTCTGTCTCTCAGCTTTTCCCTGGTTTCCCAGAGCTTTAGTTGCAATCTTTTGAGGATTTTCTGTCATGAAACATCTTTTGAATGGAACTTAAAATTCAGCTTTATGTGTGTTTAATAACACAAAACCATTCAGTCACCACTTCTGTGCTAGTTTGCACAATCAGTGACTGAATTCTTTCAGCAATTTTCTAGTGTCTTCTGGATAGAATATTTAGGTTTAGAATAGAATAGAATAGAATCAACCAGGTTGGAAGAGACCTCCAAGATCATCCAGTCCAACCTATCACCCAGCCCTAGCCACTCAACTAGACCATGGCACCAAGTGCCTCATCCAGGCTTTTCTTGAACACCCCCAGGGACGGTGACTCCACCACCTCCCTGGGCAGCCCATTCCAATACCAATCACTCTCTCTGGGAAGAACTTCCTCCCAACATCCAGCAATCAGTTCATTCATGTGCGACTCACCTCTAAATATGTATTAGTTTAGAAGTCACCTCTTGCCCTCTTCCAGAAAAGAGAACAGTTTTCACAGGTTAAACTTTCCCCAAAATCTTAGTTACTTCATTCTTAATAACATCTAAATAAACACACAGGATTTTTATCATTCACTTCAGACATTAATCCCTGTGCAAAGTCCAGCAGTCAGATCAGAATACATTGAAATTGTGCTGCTGCCAATGATGAACAGACAAGTCTGTGGTCTTTCACTTTCTTATCCACATATTCTTGTCCACTGGAGAATATGATCTTGAAACTTCTTTATCTACTCATGTTCCTCTTTTACTCTATTGTCAAGTGTCCAGACTCCTACCACACATTCCTAACTAGTGTTATGTTGACTTCTTCGTTTTTGCAAACGAGAAAGAGCTGTTTCAGTGCTACATAGTTTTGCTCCGATGTTGCCACAGTGCCCCTGAAACAGCCCTGCTGAATTAGAAAAAGACAAACCCCAAGGTTACCAATTTTCTTCAGTGACCTTTCCAAAGGAGCAAGTACTTCTTCCCATCTTGATTGGTTTGGGTTGGGTTTTTTTGCAACAGTAACCATTCCCTTTGCTTGTAAGTGGCCATAGCACTGCTCTCAATAGTAACGTGATGACTTTTTTCCTGATGATTTGGATAGCCTTAATCTGATCTCCTCTTTTCCTTCTGGTGCCAATTACTTGCATTTTTGGAAGAGACTTTGTTGGAAAACTATGCTAACTAGGAATACAATGATGTTTCCAACTACTTTCTCCACATGCTTCTCCTACAAACAGGTATTTGTGCTACACTAGATCCTGAATTGATCTGTGCTTGGCACTGTTAGCATTGCCATCAATACCTCCTTGACCATGAGACATTCAGATAAGTAACATCTGACAGAACCTGAGCTAACTTGCATTGAAAACCTCTACTGCTACTTCACTCCTAGATTAAACACTGAATCATTTGCAAGCCTATCGCCTAATTATATGCGATGGAACTCAGTGAAAGAGTTCTCATTGCCCAATAGTCATCCCTTACAAAGTTTATTTGTATATGGATGTGCTACATAAAGCATGCTTCTGTTCTGTTTGCATCCAGGGTTTTGAACAACCATGGTTTTGTTGCATTCTCTGTTTATGTTTCCTTAATGGAACTGTTGCATCCATTCTCTGCTTGTTGTCTATTTCATTTTTGTTTAAGATTTCTAAAGGTCTTCAGAATAAGATTTTTTTTCCTTTAAGTATTGCATTCCAAGTAACTTCAGTATCTGTCAGCCACGGAAATGAATATAGAAAGCTGAAATACTTGCCAGTATGTGACTGAATCTTTTCAGGAATATGACAGTTGCTTAGTGTAATCTTTATTAAAGCAAGAGATGGAAGCACACGCATTAGGCAGGTCAAGCCAAGTTACAGCTAAATTGCTTCTGCCTGCTTTTTCTTCATGACTTAATTTCTCTCTCAGATTCGTTCTTTCACACATGTTCCAAGAAATCCTTAGATTCCAGGCACTCATACTTTTTGTACAGGGTTAAGTGCTTTTCTGTAAAGATAAATGTTGGGGACCTTTGAGATAGACTTGAAAAGTGTGCTTACCTTCACTGTTTGGTAGGGAAATTGATCTGTGCTTCTTGATGTCTGTCAGCTCTTCCCCTCCTGGTCTAATGCATCCCTTCAATTTATGCTACATTCTGAAAATATTTCCTGACCTGTTGATCATTTTCAGAAATAGCTTCAAAGCTCAGAACATCTAAGCAGCGATGCCTATACTAGGTAGCTTTGGTGCCAGACACTGCATTTATCTGTATTATATCTCTATATATATCTATATATTGCTCCCATGTATCTTCTTTTGTACAAGATCTGGCACCTGTGTTCTGTACTGACAGAGTCTCAGAAGGTCTAATTTTCAAATCACAGAATCATAGAATCAACCAGGTTGGAAGACACCTCCAAGATCATCCAGTCCAACCTAGCACTCAGCCCTAGCCACTCAACTAGACCATGGCACTAAGTGCCTCATCCAGGCTTTTCTTGAACACCCCCAGGGATGGTGACTCCACCACCTCCCTGGGCAGCCCACTCCAATGACAAATCACTCTCTCTGGCAAGAACTTCCTCCTAACATCCAGCCTATACTAAAGAGAATGAAGTGTAGCATTAGATAAGGTGTTACGGTGAATCATATATTCTTTGATTCACATTTTTACTTCATCTAAACGTTTATCTTTTTGGATCTGTGCTTGTGACCATCCATGTGGATATCATAGTGAGAGGTTTTGCTGCTGCTGCCAGTCTTTTTGTCACCAGCATGACTTCTTTTTCAGTTGTGCTGTCTGTGTGGCCATGAGGGAGCTTTCAGCTCACGCACAGCACACTTATTTCGTGACAGGAGGGAAATCTATGTTGCCATAGGGTAGAGCTCTAACCCTCCTTACAGAATGAGTCTTCTTCCATTCTTTAGTTAAAAACACTGTGTGCAAGAAAGTTTACATATTAGAGTCCAACGTGTTTGGTTGTAGTATATCTGAGCTCAGGACCTTCCCACTCTGGTTAGTGATTGGGGTATCAGGGCAATATCTAAGTGTGCTAGTTTGAAGCTAGCTAGAATGTTTTGGTGAGAAGAGATAGATTTCAGCCGTGAAAGAGAAACAAGGGTGATGTCTACTTCACTCATAGGCTTGCTGAGAGGTATAAGAACAAGAATCCAAACACAGATAAGGCACTACTTCTGCTTGGGAGCTCTGAGCTGCATTTCTCTCTAGCCTCTCTGCCATCTCTCTGAGACTTTGCTTCCTAACCCCCTGGCCAAACCTCCATTCTTCCTTGGGACAGGAGTAGGGTTGAGAGGGGTGGGAGAAGGTGGAAGGGCAGTTAGGATCCCCTCCTGGGGACTCAGGTTTCGGGGAGGGCTGTTGTGTTTCTGTATTCCCTTTTACCTTGTATATTTCTGTCTATAACTGTATACACTGTAAATACCTGCTTGTATATTGTGCTAGCTGTAAATATAAGCTTCATTCAAATTTCCAGAGCTGGCTGAGTCTAGTCTGGGTGATTTCCAAAGGGGGACAGGGGGCGCAGATAATGCCCAAACCACTACACTAAGGACAATACTTTGTACCTATCCAACCATAAGATCTTCCATACTCCAAGGCAGAACTTTTCCATCCCTCCTTCTGAAGTCTGAATTAGTGTTGACTAGAAGGGCAAGAACTCAAAATCTGAGACACTGGTGACCAAGAAGGCAATTTAAATAATCTCCACACAGAAGGNGATCTGGGTAAAGAGCAGCAGAGCCCCCACAACATCAAAATCTGAGACACTGGTGACCAGGAAGGCAATTTAAATAATCTCCACACAGAAGGTAGCCTTCAATCCTAGGTAAATGCTATAACAGCAAGACTGTTATGCAGAAGATGGATATAGCAATGTGATATTTATCTTATTTAGGACACTCAGTGGGCATTATTAGATGATACGACAATGCATTCAAAACAACACTGTGAAGGAACAGTGGTTGGGACACATACACTTATTTTCCAAGAAAAGTCACTTCTGAAACTGTGATCATAAGTATAAACTGCAGTTAGAGAAGGTTTGGATTGTGAAAGAAGGTGCCTTGTCTATTTATTGTGTCCAAGTCAGGTAGTCCTGTAAAATAAGAAGACTGGATAATACTCTGGGATGAGTCTTGGGTATCAGAAACCCCATTTTGCTATTAGTCCCATAAACATAAATACATTTTCATACTAACACTTATGTTTATTTTCTTACTAGAATATATGGGGGGGGTTTGTTGTTTTAGTTGGTTGTTTTTTAACAGCATTTTTTGATCTCTAATTTGGATTTACATGTGAAGAGAGTAATACTAGAAAACTCAGGCAAATACAGGACACCTTTCATCCTTGATGCACTCCTCTGAAAAATTAAAACATCTTGCATGCTTTCTCATACAGACTAGAATTGCAAGAGATGTGTTCAAGATGTAGGAGATCCATTGACTTAGACAGATTATATTCTTGTTTCAGAGTGGTTTTTTTTTTTCCCTAGATGGTCTTTAGATTTGGATATTTCAAATTCTAAATAAGAATGTAATCTGGAGAAGTAGATTCTGGAGGATGAACTGGCAAGACATAGTATGCAGTCACTGTTAATGGGGGAAAAACAATCTCAGAGAGAAATTAAAATCAGATAATTCCTTGTATATAGCCATTTATCTAAGAGGTGAAGCCCTCTCATAGGAGAGACTGGACATCACTTGACTCAACATCATTTAAAGTGAGACAGATGTGGCATGGCTGTTTCTACTTTAAATCTGTTTTGTTGTTCGTCCACTGCTTGTCACCTTCCTAAGCAGGTTGAAGGTTGAGCTGGATACTTATCTGTTCTTGACTAATTACTTTACAAAGATACACAGGAACGGATAGCATCTATCAAAACCATTTATGGTACCCAGGAATTGTTGCCATCTACATCCAAAAAGCAGATTGTAACTGCAACCCTCAGAAATGGGCTCTGCTACCAAATCCACTGGATTACAGAACTGCAGAGGATTTGGAAAAAGGCCACATTTCCCTCTCAATGTTTCTACTGAAGCAAAGTGCATTTACACATGTAGAAGATGGCTGGAGATGCAATGAAGGCATTGGACAGAAGAATGTTACTAGAACAACAAACCAAAATCAAAGTACAAGGCAAAGCTTTTTAACAAATAAATTATGAATGGGAAATTCAAGTTTGGGCTTAGCCAAAATTGGTTCTAAATTTATGTTGAATTCAGCAAACACTGCCTGTTCAGTTTCTTAGGTTCCTGAGAAATTAAACATAACCATCTGCTGTTATTGAATGCACAACTGAAAAACTACTCTAAGTTTTCCTTTGACAATTTGAGCCTCTGGCCCTTGCAATGTTTGAGACTGTTAAAAGTGCTAAGGGATTTGTGATTGGCAGGTGTGTTTCTTTCTGAAGATTCACCACGATGAAGCTCTAGGTGCTCTGCGTAACTGTTCTGTCCTTCAAATACAGTACCCTATTTAGTTGCTCAACTTAAGTTTGCTGCTACATTGTCAACATGGCTATGTTGATATTTTAACATCTTTTCATAGCTTTTGGTCTGTATGTTTTGAACTGCTCTGGTTTCTCTTTCTATTGCTATGGTTCATAAAAGGCAAACACGCATACACAAAGGATCACCTCTGATAAACTTCAACCCCACTAGGCTCAATCTAATATCAGACTTCAAAAATACATTTGTAATTTATTGTGGTATAATACAATGGTTCTGGGTGTAATTTTTCTTGGACTTTCTATCCTTTAAAACATGAATACAATAGAATCAATCAGGTTGGAAGAGATCTCCAAGATCATCCAGTCCAACCTAGCACCCAGCCCTAGCCAGTCAACCAGACCATGGCACTAAGTGCCTCATCCAGGCTTTTCCTGAACACCCCCAGGGACGGTGACTCCACCACCTCCCTGGGCAGCCCATTCCAAGGGCAAATCACTCTCTCTGTGAAGAACTTCCTCCTAACATCCAGCCTATACTTCCCCTGGCACAACTTGAGGCTGTGTCCCCTTGTCCTGTTGCTGGTTGCCTGGCAGAAGAGACCATCCCCACCTGGCTACAAACCACCCTTCAGGTAGTTGTAGACAGCAATGAGGTCCGCCCTGAGCCTCCTCCTCTCCAGGCTAAACAACCCCAGCTCCCTCAGCCTCTCCCCATAGGGATCATCAGCTACAACTGTGATATGTGCCAATCCCTCTAGCAGTTGATCCAGCGTGTTTTGGTAAATCTGTGTGATGCTAATCATGTCTGCAAGCATAACCAGCTACTGGCCTCTGTGGTAACGTGGCAACAGCTGCCAAGAGGGTGGTTCATTTAATTCAATATGCCAGAAATTATTCTGATACAATAAAAAGGAGGATATTTTCACTGGGATAAATTGGCTTCACTTTTCTCCTACCTATGGACTACCTAGTGTGGGAGAAAGATCAGGCTGCTTTTTAATCTTTGCATTCCTTGTTCTTTTCAGATTGCTGGAAGGAATAAGCTTTGTCTGCATTTGAGCATGGTCTCATTTTGCAGTCTGACCAGTCAAGTAGTTTGTATTGCTCTGCTTCCCTACAGCAAGTGGTGTTTCTGCCTGTCAGCTACTTCAAACTCTAACCAGCTCTTGCTTTATGGTGTCTTATTGACAGCCTGCATTTTCCCACTGGCCTCAGATAGTTTTAGTGTACATCATTATAATATGATCATATTTCTCCTCTTATCACTGTTGCTAGTATTACATCGTGGCTGGCTCCACAATCTATCTGGAATCAAACTGGCCATTGATCTAATATTGCAGTTTATCAGTGTTGGCTGGATTACATTGTAGATGACTCTGTATACCAGCTGGAGTTGAAATGGTCATTAATCTAATAGAAGGATTGCAAAGATGGCAGTTGAATGCTTGCCTGCTTCTGCAGCTTCTGCACACTGGATGTCTTTACATTTGCTAAAGCCACAGGTATCTTCTCAATCGAGACCTCTGTCTGATGGATCACTGCTTGCATTTTACTTTTCTTTCACTTCACAAGTCACTTCAGGACAAAAAGTGGGTTTGTTTCAAAAACTTAAGGTCAAGACTAAAAGGCAAGACATTGCACTGTCCCTCCTTTCCATGTCATTTCCCAGTGTAATAATTACACTGAGACAAGTCCTTTGTATAATCTAATATTAATGATTCAAAAATGTCCCGCTAAAGTGAAAATTTAGCAAGTCTTGTCAGGGGGAAGAGATGGGCATTTTTAGAAAGCTGTTATTCCCATTTGTCACTGATATAGACTGAAATGATTCACCTGGCAGAGGATTCTGTTTTCGCCACTAACTAGAAATGACCAGTTTAGAGTATGTCTAATTTTCAGGTTGCTAAATTCAATTTTGATGAATTCTCTGTTCTGTTTCTTTGAGTGCTTTAATTTAGCCTATATTTTTATGATAAATCACAAGCTGCATTGGTTTGCTTCTTTTACTGGACATTTCAATCTGTCTTGCTCTGGCAAAGCATTCTTTGTTTCTCAAGAATAACTTCCATCAGCCAGAGTCTCTAGCCCCACAAGACAAAACAGGTTAATTAGAAAATAGATTCTTTTTTTTAACAGTTATCTGTGGATGCCATAGATCTCAGATTTGTAATATATCTACTCTGTTTTGTACTTCTTGGTTTCAAGTAAAATCCTCCAGCTCTGCAATCTTGCTCTGTCTGGGATCAGTTGTTATCTAATACCTCCATGAGCTGTTTCAGTATCCCTTTCATACAATCAACCAGGTTGGAAGAGACCTCCAAGATCATCCAGTCCAACCTAGCACCCAGCCCTTTCCAGTCAACTAGACCATGGCACTAAGTGCCTCATCCAGTCTTTTCTTGAACACCCCCAGGGATGGTGACTCCACCACCTCCCCGGGCAGCCCATTCCAATGCCAATCACTCTCTTTGTGAAGAACTTCCTCCTAACATCCAGCCTAGACTTCCCNTGTTTTTTCACATTCTTCCACACCACCCCCAACCCCTCCACAAAGGACCTTTGCCTTCTTTTTCCTCGTTTTCACTGTATTGAATTGCTTAAATGTTTGGACGTGATATTCTGCATACAAATTTGACTATTCTTGAAGCTCAAATTATGGCATTTTCTATCCTTGCTCTTCCTAATTGTCTTGTTGAAGCTATCAATAGAACTTGTTCTACCACGTTCCTAAAGCTGAACTAGTTCCTTTTTAAGACAAACTATTGAAACAGTTTAAAATGCAGTTCACCTTTGCAGCTACATACACACATTGTGTGCATCCTGTAGACTCTTTCCTGATGAAAACTGTGCTCCTTCATGAGCATGCCACCCTACAGCCTTTCTTGTCATTATGGATAAGCAAAGGTTCTGGCACTCTTGCTCTGTGTTGGCAAAAAAATCAGGAACACAGGCCTGGTAACATCTCAAACCATTCCAAGTATATTCATAAGGCAAGAATACACACCATGAAACATGGATTGAATCTGCATAGCTTCATTTTACAGGTGAAGCTTTATCAAAGGAACTTTATTTAGCCAGTTAGACCAATGCACTAGAATTTGGTTTTCCAAGTGAAATGGTAGTTCAGTCTTTTTTAGACATGTGTGTGCTTAACTTGTCCTACAATAGGAATTATTCTCCTCTGTCTTGGTAAAGGAACTGAAATACTGTATTTTTTGCATATCAAAACAAATTTGTTGCATCAGTATCTCAAAGCATCTCTTCCTCCATCTGACAAAGCAGTATCTTTTGGGAATAGAATAGAATAGAATCAACCAGGTTGGAAGAGATCTCCAAGATCATCCAGTCCAACCTAGCACCCAGCCCTAGCCAGTCAACTAGACCATGGCACTAAGTGCCTCATCCAGGCTTTCCTTGAACACCTCCAGGGACGGTGACTCCACCACCTTGTAGCATTTTCACATCAAATAATTTAAATGTTTGCATTTTAATACCTTTTTCTGTAGTTTTTTGTATATTTGTTGATATGCTGAGGAAAATATTCTAATTATTAACTGGTCACAGTGGGTTTCCCATCGATTTCAAGTGCTTTCCTAACCTTTTCATAAGTGTACTATTGCTTAGCCTAAAGTTGTAATATTAGCAAGCTGGGACAAAATATTTATCTTGGTCTCTTATGCCTCATCTGCTTTTATTTTCCTATTTATTGTTTGCTGTTAATTAGAAATTGTTATTTATCTCTGCTGCAGGAGGTCTTCCCAGTACAACAATGGCAATGATCACCCTTGGGAAACCACAGGAAAAAAAAATATTTAAGACTAAATCTGTTAACATTTTCCATCAGATATTTTTTAATTGTTTTTAAAAAAACCCTTTCACTCCAATAATAATATTCATCACCCTTCACATACAAAACCATCTCCCTTCACATACGAAAACTTCAGAAGGGTAATGACAATTCCACCTGTGTGAGCTTGTAAAAAAAGATGGGTACCACTGTAGAGCAATAAGAGAGAAATACTGATTCAATAATGGTAAAGTTAAAACTCTCAAAACCCACAGTGGTTTAAACATATAAATTTTTAAGCAAGCTGATAACTGTTTCAAAACTGACTCCAGTCTTCACTGGGAGTTGGGAAAAGGTATATGTTTTTTCAATAGATTTGGTCTTCTATCATCAAAGGCCATGCTAACATCTAAATATCTCTTTCAGTATTCACAAATTAGCACAGAGGTAGAAGCTATCATCTCTACTACTAAGTCAACACAAAAAGACAAATCAATCTAGATATTTTGGGGGTACTGGTGGATAGTAGGCTGAACATGAGTCAGCAGTGTGCCCAGGTGGCCAAGAAAGCCAATGGCATCCTGGCCTGGATCAGGAACAGTGTGGCCAGTAGGAGGAGAGAGGTTATTCTTCCCCTGTACTCAACACTGGTCAGGC
>WAAF01011639.1:65046-114681 GCA_013400475.1 Tricholaema leucomelas
TCTCTTCCAACCTGGTTGATTCTATGATTCTATATCACCAGTTAATGAAGATTGCTTCAAAGTATAGGTCAAAGCTGAATCGAAAACCCCCAAATTAGGCGCATCTGCTTCTGACTTCAATTTTCTCATTCTGTGTTGCTTCAAAATACATTCTATCCCGTAAAAGAGGACTGGAAGGAAACAGAGAGAAAGGCAGAGTAGTCAGGTCTGCCCATTTTCTTTTGGAATCCTGAAGGGTAACCAAGGTTCCTGGAGAACTGCAATCCTACCTCACCTGCCACCAGCTATGCAGGGTTCAGGTGCTTGTCCTAATGAGACTTACAGAGAACCTGATCTCATTTGTTTACTGGCTACTTCATACCACATACCTGAACATAATAGTTTGCTGTGGAAGAATGACACAGTCCACATTAATCGCAAAACAAAGTACTGCCATTAAAAACGGAGCTTGAAAATAATGCAAGTGATTCATTGCATACAGCTGTGGGAGAACGTCCACCCAAATAGTGAAGGAAGAGACTTGGAAAGCTGCGAGCTTACTGCATGGCAAAGAGAAAAAATTCCATGCCTCCCCTCACCTATTAAGCCTTTCTTCTGTATATGTCAATGCCACATTGTGCCATTCAGATACTGAGTAAAGCTCAGCAGGTTTGGAGATGTCTTTGAAAAGTAACTTGAAATGGGAATCTGCTTGCTTAGTTGTGTTCTGAAGTTGCTTAGTTGTGCTGCGTGAAGTTGCCTTTAGATTGTGACCTGATATCTTGGACCTGTGACTGTAACTTAGCAGAAGTGAAACAGAGTCTGATTAACCCTTTACTCTTTGCCAAGCCTAGGATATGTCTTTATGAGCACAATTTGCACAAAATAAATCAAAGAAGCAGTTTACTCTGATTGCAATTATAGCTCTGGCAAACCTCCCTAAGCTTCTTCTTTAAAGGTATCTACTTTACTATGAGAAAGTTCCATTCTGTTACTTTAAAATGAAAACCATTTGAAATTGAATAAATCAATGATAGCATATAAACAGTTTAGGGAACAACAGCATATAAACAGTTTAGGGAACAACGACAAACCAAACGAAAAAGTTCAAGGCAGTGTGCTATGTGAAAGCATAAAAAACTACATTTGCAGATGTAAAAGCAGCAAAATAATTGGGCTGACAGGAAAAAAAAAAAGGATCATCAGATGAATGTAGTGTGAGTGGAAGATGAGGATGTCATTCACGAGTAAGATGGAATTATTTAGAGAGTGGATCAATAGACATAAACCCTGACCTCACAAAAGCTAACCTTAAAATGTCCAGAAAAAAAACTACTCTGTCCATGTGTAAGTATTCCATCCAAACCAGTGAACTGATCATCATGTCATCTAGTCTTAATTCTTTCTGAGGCACACTCACACATTGAAGCAGAACAACTGGAGGGATGCTGAGTACCCATGGTGGGGTCCTGCATACTGGCCTGTGCCTTGAAAGTGTCACAATTTCACAGGCAGGAAATAAGTTTGGGACAGTGAAGAAAAGATTCCCACATCCAGGGCATTTAGACAGACTATGAAGACAAATACCATCAAAAAATGCCAATTGTGTGTGTGTGTGATGGGGGGAAAAAAGACCCACACCGAGTCAGCTTGCTTGTCACTTCATTGTTTAAGACAGCACTTGTATGCCTTGATTACTTCAGTGGGTCATTAATTGTGGTGATTTTGCTAGTGGTTCACTGTAGTAAGTGGACACAGATCACAGGTTTAGTGTATACTAATTGTGGTGATTTTGCTAGTGTGGACACAGATCACAGGTTTAGTGTACACTAGTTGTGGTGATTTTGCTAGTGGTTCATTGTGGTAAGTGGACACAGATCACAAGTTTAGTGTATACTAATTGTGGTGATTTTGCTAGTGTGGACACAGATCACAGGTTTAGTGTACACTAGTTGTGGTGATTTTGCTAGTGGTTCATTGTGGTAAGTGGACACAGATCACCAGTTTAGCATATACCAGTTGTGGTGATTTTGCTAGTGGTTCATTGTGATAAGTGGACACAGATCACAGGTTTAGCATATACTGGACTGATTTTCTCAGCTATGCACTGAAAACTCTGTGACTATGATGCTTCAATATATGATAATGTTGATTTGTGTGTGATTCACACAAACAGACGCAATGACAAAATAAAGGTTTAGAAAAGCCAAGAATCAAATTAAATGAGTATCCCTGGAGAAACCTGGCAACTGATACCCTTAAAACAAATCAGCAGAATAAATCCAGATTTCTGTTCTACAGAACTGCAATAGTCCTGTGCTCAGAGTAACACTGGCACTGAGTGCTCACAGCTTATTTGGCTGATGTCAGTGAGGACTGCAGGCTCTCAGTGTACTGTCTGGCACCAGTGTGAGCACAGTCCTCGCAACAAATGGATGCTGTGAGGAGTTAATGATTTCTTTTCATGCCCGGTGAACTGCACCCCACTGTCACTATAGCAATAATTCACACTCCTCTCACATGTCCAAAACTAGCCCAGCTAGCAAGAGTCCCACCACCATATGTATCTGTACAACTATTTTGTACACGCACTTAGACTGGTATAGCATTCAAGTTTAAGGATTATTAGGTTAGACTGAGAAAGAAAAAGAAACAAAGCTAGGAAAAGGCAGAATAGCAATCTACTGCAGAATATCTACCTGGAGACCAGTGACAGTGACAAGGTCTAGTAATGTCAGAACAAGGGGTAATGGGTTTAAACTGGAAGAAGGGAAATTTAGACTGGATGTTAGGAGGAAGTTCTTTACAGTGAAGGTGGTAAGACACTGGAATGGGTTGCCCAGGGAGGTTGTGGATGCTTCCTCCCTGGAGGCGTTTAAGGCCAGGCCAGATGAGGCCTTGAGCAACCTGCTCTAGTGGGAGGTGTCCCTGCCTACGGCAGAAGGTTGGAGCTGGATGATCCTTGAGGTCCCTTCCAACCTAAACCATTCTATGATTCTATGACAAGTGGCGTCCCTCAAGGGTCAGTGCTAGGACCAGTGCTGTTTAGCATCTTTGTCAGTGATATGGACAGAAGCATTGAGTGCACCCTCAACAAGTTTGCAGACAACACCAAGCTGCGTGGCACAGTTGACTTGCTAGAGGGCAGGGATGCCATCCAGAGGGACCTGGACAGGCTGCAGAGGTGGGCCCAGGCCAACCTCATGACATTCAAGAAGGCCAAGCGTAAGGTCCTGAACCTGGGTCAGCGCAATCCCAGGCACTAACAAAGATGTTGAACAGGACTGGTCCCAGGACTGACCGCTGAAGGACTCCACTTGCCACTGGCGTCCACGTGGACACGGAGTACGGCCATCACAGCAATTCTTTATCTGTCTAGTGGTCCACCTCTCAAACCTAGGTTTCACCAGCTTGGAGACCAGGATGTGGTGCAGGACAGTGTCAAAGGCCTTGCTCAGGTGCAGGTTAATGACAACAGTTACTCGCCTCTCATCTATCGATGTTGTAACCTGTTCATAGAAGGCCACCAGGTTTGTCAGGCAGGATTTGCCCTTGGTGAAGCCATGCTGATTGTACCAAATCACCACTTTGAGTCCATCTTCACAGGAGAGGTTCTCCAGCCCTCTAATCATCTTTGTGGCTCTCTTCTGGCCCCACTCCAGCAGGTCCATGTCTCTCTTGTGCTGGGGGCTCCAGAGTTGGACATAGTACTCCAGGTAAAGTCTCACCAGAGCAGAATGGCAGAATCACAACTGCTATTTTTTTTTACCCCTCACATATATATTCAAATGAATTGAAAAAGAAAGCCTCTGTTTTGCAGTTATATTCAGAGAGGAGAGTTGCTAAAAAGTATTTGCATATTCCCCCAAGACAGGTTCTGACACAGTAGTTTTCCTAGCTGGTGTCAGCATGATACATGCACAACGACTGGCAAAATGCTGTCAATTCCCTTGCTTCAGAAGATTTGGCTGACACATCTGAAGCACGAGAAAACTTAAACACCTGCTCAAAGATGGGAAATATCAAAGGGAAAATCAATGCAACACTTGGTTTTGTACTTTCAACTCCAGAGAAAGCGCAGACTATTCAGAAACAAAAAGAATGTGATTCCCCTGACCCACAAAGCAAATGAGAGCATCTTGAACAAAATAAATAGACACACAGATGCAAATTATTGTTTTTTTCTGATGCTGGGGCACATGCAAAGGCAGTGTAATGTAAAACACAGAGCAAAAATGAGTTATTTCTGCTCATCTTCAGAGACAAGTCTGATGTAATCGGACCTAAAATTATCTCAGGAAAACTGTTTGGAGATGAGTTTTTGTTTTGAAGTGCAAAGTACTGGGTGTGAGGGAAAATTCAAATGTCAAAGCCTTGAGTCACACAGACTGCTAACAAAAATATATCTCTACAGAACAAAGCTGTGGAAAGCAAAAGCAACTTACTATTGAAAATACAAACAGCAACAGCTTCTAAAGCTAAGTGGACTGATGGTTTGTGTCTGATCTGTGCCTCCTACATTACACATCCATTTAGTTCTGTTTAGAAAAAGTCTAAGCAAAAGATAGATTTCATCTTGATCATGAACATTTGAATTTGTTTCCTTTCAAATAATGACAACTGTGACAATTACAAAAGTAATGTGTGAGAAGTCACGGCAAAGAAAAAATCTGATGAAGCTGATTTCAGTAAAGACTTAGTGAATTACTATGGTTTGTTTTCTTAAATATTTTACAAATCTTACAACTTTATTTTGAGGCTCAATTATGCATTATGTATATGAAAACTATGATTTCTCCCCCCCCCCCCAAGAATTGCAAATAAACGTATAGCTATGAAATACCAAATGTTGGAAGGAAGTAGGAGAACCAGTGAAAAAGTACCATGAGCAATAAATGTCAGCATGAATAGCCACAACTAAACACAAATTTTAGATGTCAATTTTCATTAAAACTGAAGCTGAATGCAGTCATATGATTGACACTTTAGTGAGCAAGCTGAGGAAGTGTGGGATGGAAGAGCAGACAGTGAGGTGGGTTAAGAACTAGTTGTAAGATAGAGTTCAGAGGGTGTTGATCAATGGTGCCAGGTCCAGCTGGAGAGTTGTGACTAGTGGTGTCCCCCAGGGATCAGTGCTGGGGCCAGTCCTGTTCAGCATCTTCATCAATGACATTGATGAGGGCACAGAGTGTCTGCTCAGCAAGTTTGCTGATGACACCAAGCTGGGAGGATTGGCTGATGCAGCTGAGGGCTGTGTGGCCATCCAAAGAGACCTGGACAGACTGAGAGCTGGGCACAGAAGAAGCAGATGAAGTTCAACAAGGACAAGTGCAGAGTCCTGCATCTGGGGAGTAATAATCAACTGCACCAGTACAGGCTGGGAGGTGATCTGCTGGAAAGCAGGCCTGTGGAGGGGGACCTGGGGGTCCTGGTGGCTAACAAGTTAACCATGGCACAGCAATGTGCCCTTGTGGCCAAGAAGGCCAATGGGATCCTGAGGTGTATTAGGAGGAGTGTGTCCAGCAGATCAAGGGAGGTTCTACTCCCCCTCTACTCTGCCCTGGTGAGACCTCATCTTGAATACTGTGTTCAGTTTTGGGCTCCGCAGTTTAAGAGGGACAGGAATCTGCTGGAGAGGGTTAAGAGGGACCTGGGGCTGCTTAGTCTGGAGAAGAGAAGACTTAGAGAGGATTTGATAAATGTGTATAAGGATCTGAAGGCTGCCAGGAGTGGGGGGACAGGCTCTGCTCACTTGCTCCCTGGGATAGGACAAGGAGCAACAGGTGTAAGTTCCAGCACAGGAGATTCCACCTCAACACAAGGGGGAACTTCTTTACTGTAAGGGTCACAGAGCACTGGAACAGGCTACCCAGGGAGGTCGTGGAGTCTCCTTCTCTGGAGACTTTCAAGGCCTGTCTGGATGTGTTCCACTGTGATCTGTGTTAGATAGGATTGTCCTGCTCTGGCAGGGGAGTTGGACTCGATGATCTCTTTGTGTTCCTTCCAACCCCTAACATCCTATGGTCCTATGACAACTTCTATTATGTTTTCCAAAAGTCCATGTAACTATATATAGCCATCAACATCAAAAGTAATGCACATTATGCTATTATTTGCATTTGAAATGCTATTCAGAATGGTTCCAGAAATAAGGGGTAGGTAGAAGGCTGACTGCCTGTATGGAGCCATGTGTTAGAGCCACAGTCTCCCTTTGGTATAAACACATTACAAACCTGAATGAAGATATATTCGAAAGTGTGAAATTATTCTGTCTTCCAATTCATGTTTGGAGAAACAGTAAAAGAAAAAGGTTGAGTGATGAGCTGTTTGCAGTTACACAAAGGCCAAGACAAAGTCTTTGAAAGAAAAAAAGCCCAGAGCTGACAGAATACTGTAATGGCAAGTGCCAATTTCTGTTTAATTGCTGAGCATTTCTTACAACATTTTTGTACTCTTTTATCGGTAGTACCACCAAAATACACTGGAGAATTATTTCAAGCTACTCTAATTCAAAATAACAAAGGAACAATCCTCCAGCATTCCATGTCTCTTTCCAACCCAATCTGATCAAAAAATGTGCTCTTGTCTGAGCTTGTTATTCCTCAGATTTTCTCTTATAATGAGAAAGAACGGATTACAAAATTGTTGAGTGAGTCCCCCATGACAATAGAAGAAGGTTTAATGCAGGTTTAATAGGTTCCAGAGGCACTTGCCAGCTAGCTGCATGAATGCTGGTGTGACTGACATGTAACCTCACCCAAAAAGACTCCATCATGACTTACTGAAAGGGTTAAAAGTTACGTTTGGAGTTGTATCTAACGTTACTATAGAACAGAACAATTGAATAGGTTCATGGAGAACAGGAGAGTATGTTAGTCCTATACACCCAACACTAAAGGAGCAGCATCCCTTTCTGCACTTTATTAGAGGAGCTCTCAACAGGTTAGAAGTGTTGTCTTGGTTATGTCTAAAATAAATGCAAAATTATGTCTGATTCTCTGTTCTGCTCACAGATTATTCATAACTGAATCTCAACTTAAGGCACAGTTGGAGGGAAGCAAGAACAAGAACTACCTTTGAGTAAATACTTCTAAGAAATTCCTTTTATGAATTCTTCTTATTTTAAGTTAACTTCTGGTCTGCTTATGTTCCCTGTGAGTTAATTCTAAAGGAGTTCTAGTTTACCAGAAAGCAGGTTCAGAGAATTCTTTAATTTCAAAGGAATCTTGTAAAACTCTGATAAAAAGCGCATTTTGAAGTAGCCACTGCTTTGTATTGAAAAATAATTCATACCAACTAAAGGATGTGTTACTGAATACTGTGCTTTTCACATAGCAGGAATTAGCTTTTACTTTGTGTTTACTTCCCAATATTGAAAATAACTGAGAAAACTGAAAACTATTCAAATGCAATTCTAGAAGGAGCATGAGACAGGTCATCATATTAGAATAGAATAGTATCAAACAGGTTGGAAGAGACCTCCAAGATCATCCAGTCCAACCTATCACCCAGCCCTATCCAGTCAGCTAGACCATAGCACTAAGTGCCTCATCCAGGCTTTTCTTGAACACCTCCAGGGACAGTGCAAACATTTTTTTTCAAATATGGAGTGATTCTAGGAAAGATGTAAGGAAGGATGTGAATTTTGCATTGAATGTAGAAGTTCAATGAACTTGTTCTACCCAAAACCTTAAAAAAAGTGAATGTGCAGCTTAGAGTTCTGTGGGAATGCAATGTGAGAAGGAATAATAACAAGCAGACTGAGCATTTTGACCTTGGTTACCACAGCTTCAGGATGCCTCCCATGGGGGAGAAAAGAGATAGTGGACATCTGGTTAATGAGAAAAACACGGCGTGCTGTATGTAGAAGCCTGGGTTGTGCTTGCCTAGGTTATGCTAATGTGTAGGTGTGTGCTCTATGCTCAGTTCTATATAAATGGAGTCAGAACAAACAATAAAGGTCTCCGGTGGGATTCACACAGAATCACGTGGAGTCGATGTGGCATCACTCTGATCATATCGGTCTGTGTAGCTTTGTCCATTGATCTCCCACAACAGAGACCTGCCCTCCTTTTGTAATCATTGAAGAAATTATCATCTCTGGCAAGGATCTACTGGTAGATGCCATACATAGGTGTATAGGGTTAACCCTCCAGGGGGAGTAACTTTGAACCTGACACTAGGTGGTCTTGACCCCTCGCCAGGGGTGGGTCTGAACACCACCAGATGATGGTTAGCCCACTCCACCTTCCTGTCTATAGATCCATAAAAGCAGGGTGACTTTCTGTTTCTCTCTCTCTCTCTGCTCCCTGCTTCCATGCCTACCAGCATCACCATCCTGTTCCTCTTTGTTCTACCACATGGCCATCACCATCAAACTCGGGTTGTATTCATACATTTTGTATTTGCGTTCCCTTCCCTATACCTTTGTAACTTCCCTACCTCAGATACCTTTTTAAGTTATTGTTACACTTTTCTCTTTTTAAACTTCCAAATCAAGTGAGATTCATTTATTTGGGTCTGCTTACCTTTCCTCTCTCTACATCTAATCCCTTTCTTTTGGGAAAGAAGGGGGAAGAGGGAAGAGCACTCTATAAAAAATTGTTATTGGTTCTATCAAATTTGTTTGAGTCTCTGGGAATTTAAATTAGAACCGGGACAACGGGGATTTAAACTCCGTCCTCAAGAATTAAGAACTCCATTTCACTTGATAATACAAATTCTCCTAATGATGAAGAGGCTATTTATTTTGAAATAGCACCAGACACTCACAATGCACACCTTTCTATATATCCCACTGATTCTTGTGCTCTCTGGGCAACCTAATCTAGTTGAGTATGTCCCTGCTTACTGCAGAGGGTGTTGGACTAGACAACCTTTAGAAGTCTATCCAAACTCAAACCATTCTAAGATTCCATGATTCTATGAATTTATGTTTTATTCTTCCACCTTATTCTGGGTTTGCTTTTCTTCATAGTCACTCCACATTTTCTTCCAACCTGGAAATAATATATCCTAAAATATTCTTCTGCTCCACTTCAATGATAACATCCTACTAACCTCTTTCTCTCAACTGCAACATCCAGAGAATCCACTTTCATAAAAGGCTTCAACTCTTCATTCTTTTTCCACAGTTTAAAAATTCATGTTCCACCAACTTTGCTATCTTTCATGATCTTTCTCATTTTCTTTCTTCTGCTCATTTGCTCTCCCTGAAATCTTATCCTCTCTACTAACTGTTTGCAGTGATGTACTCATTCAATCCTAGTAGAGCCATTGGTGTGGTCCATTCCCTCCAGCCTCTTCTAATTTTTTTTAATGTAGAGTCTCCTCCCTTTTCTTCTGCAATTTTGATCCTTCCTTGCTACTTGGATATATCCTCTGCAGTTTCAAATATCTTGGCAACATATACTTTCATATTTCTTGTCTATTTCCTCCCTCTCTTTAGCACTGAACCGGATTTCGATATAGATGAACTCTTTCATATCACTGTAGTACCCTTCCCTTAGGAGGTGGGTTTTGCTCACTTCTCTTTTTCTCCCTCACCCGTCACACTCCTGGAGCCACTTACTTTGCAATCCTTCCTCTCTGCTCTGAGCTCTCTTGGAGTCCTTTAATGTTCTACTCTCTTTTGCTCACAGTTGTGTTGGCAGGAATCAGACAATTCACTGTCTTTTCTTCTTTCCCTCAGCAAGTATATTGTGCTGTGACAGAAGGTAAAGGTGGTGTAAAACCAGTATTAGTTCCCTCAAGGAATCCTTTGAATGCTCTTTCTCTAAGTTGCTCAATGCGGTCAGCTGAGGCAACAAGAATCAGCTGGTGATGATGTGACATAGGATTTGTTCAGCTGGTAGTTGGAACATTGAGGAGGGTAGAAAACATCTGCTTTTCTTGACATCCCTGTAAGAAGTTACAGGAATCCAGGAAGAACATGAAAAGAATGTTACATTTGCAGTGCAGTGCTGAAGAGTCTTTAGTTGTGAGGTGATCTCTTACCGAGTAATTAGCATCAAAGAGACAGAAGCAAATTGTTAAGCACAGTTCTGTAACAAAGACCTAAAACATTTACTATGGTAATGTCTAAATCTTCCTTCAACTCCTATTTTAAGTTGCTACTTCTAATGCAAATAATTTCCAGCAATACAAATGAGAGTTTACCCAGTTGAAATGGAAAATACAACTTTGGTATGTTAGTGCCATGGTCTAGTTGACTGGATAGGGCTGGGTGCTAGGTTGGACTGGATGATCCTGGAGGTCTCTTCCAACCTGGTGGATTCTATTCTATTCTATTCTATTCTATGCTATTGCACCCCTCAGAATGATGGATGTTGCAGAGGTGTGCTAAGCAACCTCAGCTTCAGTTGAGAGACATCCTGCTACCTCGTGGTGTCAGCTGTCACTGAGCAGAGGGCACATTGATCTGATAGCAAGAGGTAAGCTCAGAAGGAAGGATTAAAAGTCTCAGGCCCCTGATGTTACCCTGCAGATGTCTCCAGGATCTTTGGGGAATGTACCGCCAACTGCTGATCCTTAAGGAACAAAACTGAAGGTTTGGATAGATATTATGAGTTTGTGTTTAGTCAATAAAGCTGCTAATGATTTCTCCAGAGAGCCCAACAATTTATCTCAGCTCTGTTCTGTATGAACCACTTTACTGATAACTTACCTTCCACAGCCAGCTGATGTTTACTTTTAAAATCATAGAACCAGTCAGGGTTGGAAGGCACCACAAAGATCATCAATTTCCAGCTCCCCTGCCATAGGCAGGGACATCCTACCTTAGATCAGGCTGGCTCTTGGTGAACACTGTTAAATAGTGCCCAAAAGGAAGAGTTAACTGCAACAGCATACTGCCAATATTTTGTTACACTGTTATCACAAAAGTGTCCCTCCTAACCTGAGCTGGCAGATGTTTACCTACCCATGTAAATACAAGGGTTTGTTCCTTCTGATGATCTGATAAGCATAAGCTGCAAGACAACCTCTATTGATTGCATTCAGTGAGATGTGTTTGTTCTTCTGATAAATTTAGTGGTAGCACATTGTTCATTAAGCAGAATTTGCAGAAAGCAGGAGAAGCAAGTAGGCATAGATGAAAACCCAATGATTTATTACCCTCAAAAAGGATCTTAAAACATTATGCAACATCTCCTACTCTCACAGTGCTGTACACTGGAAAAGCATCTTAGTGATTCGTGACCTCGTGCTTTGAAACACTCCTTACAAAAAATGTTTTGTCAAAAAGGGAATCAGATGCAAGAACAGGAAAATGCAATTAAAAAATCTGTGCACAGTTCATCCATAAACTACGATGGGAAAAATTACAAGGCATTACACTCTGTAAGATTCAACATTTCACGCAGCTCTGATTATCAAGGTCCAGCACCTGGGTCAGTGCAATCCCAGGCACAGATACAGGCTGGGTGGGGAATGGCTGGAGAGCAGCCCTGAGGAAAAGGACCTGGGGTCTGGGTCGACGAGAAGCTCAACATGAGCCAGCAGTGTGCACATGCAGCCCAGACAGCAACCCTGTGCTGGGCTGCATCAAGAGCAGTGTGGCCAGCAGGGCAAGGGAGGGGATTCTCCCCCTTTACTCTGCTCTCCTCAGACCCCACCTGGAGTACTGTGTGCAGTTCTGGAGCCCCCAACACAAGAAGGACATGGAACTGCTGGAGCCAGTCCAGAGGAGAGCCACGAAGATGCTCAGAGGGCTGCAGCAGCTCTGCTATGAGGACAGGCTGAGAGAGTTGGGGCTCTGCAGCCTGGAGAAGAGAAGGCTTCGAGGAGACCTTAGAGTGGCTTTCCAGTATCTGAAGGGAGCCTACAGGAAGGCTGGGGAGGGACTATTGACAAGGTCTGGTAATGTCAGGACGAGGGGGAATGGGTTTAAGCTGGCAGAGGGGAGATTTAGACTGGATATTAGGAGGAAGTTCTTTACAGTGAGGGTGGTGAGACACTGGCACAGGTTGCCCAGGGAGGTTGTGGATGCTTCCTCCCTGGAGGCGTTTAAGGCCAGGCTGGATGAGGCCTTGAGCAGCCTGCTCTAGTGGGAGGTGTCCCTGCCTATGGCAGGGGGTTGGAGCTGGATGATCCTTGAGGTCCCTTCCAACCTAAACCATTCTATGATTCTACAATTCTATCAAAACACTACAGTGGGCAAAGAGCATTTCCTTGTGAATGTCATAATGGAGTAAGTATTTGTTTTCACACCTCAATTCCACCCACAAACTACTAAAAGACGACAGAATATTCAAATTATAGCTATTTGGAATTAAGTTAATTAAACAGATGCCTTCATTCAAAGAATGAAATAAAAGGCAAAAAACACCTGTATGGCTTAAAATAAGTGAAAGGGGGGAAAAATACTTTCCCTCCCTCCATCTCTCTGTGATAATACAGGTGCTTGCCATTCTGCACTGAGTGCTGTTCTGAAATTATTCACTCCTTGATTGCTTCTTGACTTCTAAAGTGTTCTTCCCATGAGTGAAGCAATAGAGGAATGAGATGAGATATGAATGATATGGCATCTGATTAGCCTGTTTCCCATGCAGAAGTCACACATTTTCCAAGCCTTACACAGTTCCAGTGTCTGACTTTACTCTGCATTATTTACAATGAACATCATGATTTAAGGAGAAAACTGTTTGGTTGAAACATGTAACAGCACTTCAGATATAATAAACTAACTGCCATTAAACAGAGGCAGATATTCTGAGCATGATGGTTTGGGTGTTCCTCGCCCCCCTCCACTTTAGAAATCACCAGACTAGACTCAGCCAGCTCTAGAAATATGAATGAAGCTTATATTTACAACTTAGCATAATATACAAGCAGATATTTACAGTATATACAGTTATAGACAGAAATAGACAAGGAAAAAGGGAATACAGAAACACAACAGCCCTCCCAGAAACCTGAGTCCCCAGGAGGGGTTCTCAACCACTCCTTCACCTTCCCCCTACCCCTCTCAACCTTACCCCAGTCCCAAGGAAGAATGGAGGTTTGGCCAGGGGGTTAGGAAGCAAAGTGGATTAGTCCAAAATGGAGGGTCGGGTTAGAGAGTAAGATGCAGCCCAGCTACTTCCCCAGCAGCAGCCCAAGTGAGAGAAGTGCTGAGTGTCTTATCTACGTTTTGACTTACCTTTTTATACATCTCAGCAAGCCTATGAGGGAAGTAGACATCACCACTGTTTTCCCTTCACAGCCTGTAATCTAGTTCTTCTCACCAAAACATTCTAGCCAGGCTCAAACTAGCACACCGAGCAAGTATGGTACATATGGAGAAAAGAATATTCAAAATAAATGAGAAAATAGAAAAAATATTCTTAAATAATACTCTGGCTTTTTAGACTGTTAAAATGTTGTGTTACTACGATTGCTGATGATGTCTCTGTGCTTCAGGAGCCTCCCAGTTATTTAAGAACATCTGGCATGCTTCTAAGCCCTGCCTTTTATAACGGGAATTATATGCCTAGTTATCTTGTTAATGCATGCAATATGTTTTCAGTAAATGAAGTAAGGATACTTTTCCAGTTTTGGACAAGGTGAAAAAGCCTCATTTCCTTTTCCATTGCCTTCCCCAAACTGTTTCGAACAGGCCATTCAAATTAAGGAAATGAATGCAAAACTATCAAAGGTGTCAAAAGATAAGATAGTCACAGCAGATTACCTGGCACCTCTAACTGAAAATAAAAGATAAAGCCTCCTCTTCTCTCTTGCCTCTATTACCAAAAATACATTTAGTTCCTCACTTACATTGGAAGACTCTTTAAGCATTTTGGAATAAAAAGGGTGAAGACCAGCATTTTCAGAACACTAAGAATCATAGAATCAGTCAGGATTGGAAGGGACCACAAGGATCATCTAGTTCCAACCCCCCTGCCATGGGCAGGGACACCCTACCCTAGAGCAGGCTGGCCACAGCCTCATCCAGCCTGCCCTTAAACACCTCCAGAGATGGGGGCCTCAACCACCTCCCTGGGCAACCCATTCCAGGCTCTTACCACTTCCTCCTCACGGCCAGTCTGAATCTCCCCACCTCCAGCTTTGCTCCATTCCACCTAGTCCTGTCACTTGCTGATAGCCTAAAAAGTCCCTCCCCAGCTTTTTTGTAGCCCCCCTTCAGATACTGGAAAGCCACAAGGTCACCTGGAAGCCTCTATTCTCCAGACTGAACAGCCTAACTCTTTCAGCCTGTCCTCATAGAAGAGGATTTGACCAGAAATAAATAGTTTCTGACAGTCTGCAGCAAAGGCTGCTTCTCTTCTTCTAGAAATATTTTCTTATTTCTGAGGCACAGTTTTGAGTTACTTTAAGGCTGAATATTTGGGCACATATTTAAGGTGATTCACAAGCCAACCAGATACCTCTGCCTTGGAGGTGGCAATGTTGACACCTACTAGCTGGTTGATGGAGACATGTCACTTTTGCAGTTTGGTTTTTTCCTCATACAAGGAACACAGTGCTTGCAGTAACACTATAAAAATTCTCTAGGCTTCTAGCACCATCTCACCCCTGCAGCCTACCCCCCTCCCTGCTGCCACCAAAACTTTGCCACGTAAGCCCAACACAACTACTTACAATATCCAGTCCTCTATTTTCTATTATTAGGCAGAATGCTGAATGCAGGAGAAGAAGATCAAAAAAAGCACTGATTCAGCAGAGAGAAGTAAGCACATTTGTGAGGTACCAGCACTATTCAAGGACGCAAAAAGCACATGTGTGAAGAGGCAAAGCCAGAGGTGCTTAAAAATGTATTTCACCTTGGTTAGATGTAATCTAGCTCATATGATGTGGATAAATTAGGAAAATTAATTTATTAGTAAGTTTTAATACCTCAGCCTCTTTTTACTGCTTATTGACTGAATTCCCTAAATATTGTAGTCTGATACATTAGGGGGAAAAAAAAGCCTGATAATAATTTATGAAAATATTGACAGCACAGAGCAGTTTTTAAAGAGAATTATATTCTTAATTCAATTCACAAATACTTTTGCCAGTGTTGCACTGTCAAACTGAAAATATACCCCAGCTGAATTTTGGCAGTCATCCAGCTATTGGATCCTGTGACTTAAGCTAGGTGTGGAGCTCATTTATGTTCCGAGGGACTTCTTCACAAATCTTTACACTTCTATGCCAAAACTGTACAGAATGCATTTGTTTTTCTTGCCATTTGTCAGGGTTAGGGAACAAGTTTCTGCAAAACTTGGGACTTTCTAAAATATTCAGGATGCCAAGTCCTTTGGCTTCAGACTTGCACAAGTGAAGCCAGAAAATAGATGGACCTGGCACTTTCAACATGGCTTAAAAATAGAAATATTACAGAAGTTGCACACATGTGCAATAATAATACTTGTTCTGACAGCAGGAACAGCCTGTACGTTGGACTTTTTCTCCCTTTTCCCCTCTTCTAAAGACATACGTTCAGTCAGCCCTCCTAATTGTAGGTATCTAACTCAGCCAGCTCCTCCTTGCCTTCAGAACAGCAAATGGATCAGATTTTATACAATGAAATCTCACCGTGCTCTAAGTCAGTGATTGAAATGGCAGTGAACATTAACCTCTTGCTGCCTCTGATGCTTACACATCTATTGCTGCCAAAAGAATTTTCCACACTTCAAAGCTCCAATTTCCTTTGTTTCGTTATTGAAGTTGCTCATTCCCTGTGACAAAAGCTAGATACTTATCTAGGTAATATGAACTTGCATTTAGCAGCCTACAAAGCTGCAAAACTGCTCAGAATAGTGAAATCTCTTCTATAATGGAGGAGGAAGAGTGTCCTTGTTTGCCACAGAAATTTGTGATCTGGAATAATAGAACAGAATCAACCAGGTTGGAAGAGACCTCCAAGATCATCCAGTCCAACCTATTGCCCAGCCCTATGCAGTCAACTAGACCATGGCACCAAGTGCCTCACCCAGTCTTTTCCTGAACACCCCCAGGGACGGTGACTCCACCACCTCCCTGTCACTACTTGATGCCTGGAGTCCATAGGATTGAATTCCTGGTCTTTGCAGGTATTTGTGTGACAACTTGACAAATTGGGTTTTTAAGTTAAATTAAAAACTGAATTCAAAAGTGTGTTGTGGTCTCCTATATAAGCTCCACAGGGATGAGACGTGACATTTACACTTCGTTACATGCATTTATTACTGTCTCAAGGATAAGTGTTCAGTTCAATTCCACTAAGCACCACATATCTTTTCAATACCTCCAAGTAAAGTGAATCTTCCACCACGTCTCTTATAGACAGATCCTTTTAGTGATAGGGTAGTCAAAATAAGGTCAGAGTACATGTGTGGCCATTTGAGCTGATTTTTCTAGATCAGACATAGGGGAGAGGTGAACGTTCCAGGGATAGGCCATAGAATGGCAACAATAGATAAGTTAATATAATTTCATTGGAGCATCAAGAGCTTGATGTCTAGAAGCACAGTTTGTTCTTCCCCTTTGCTGGCTTCTGCTGCTTCGAGCTACGCCTGCCTATCTTTCCCAGCTGCTGTTTTGGCTGCTGCTGCTTTCTGCTGCTTCGCAGCTGCTTGACTCCTCCCCCATCTCCCTTAAGTTTATTGTATCTTTTTTTCCTCTTCTCTAGTAGTCATCTCTCTTTAAATACAATTTCATCTTTCCCTGAATTTCAAAACAAAAATCTGTGTTGTGGTGAGTTTATTTTCCCGGGGAGGGGGGATTCATCCTAACCCAGGACATTAATTTTGGTGCCCAACGTGGGGGCTTGATGAAGTCATGAAATCTGAAGCAGAAACTACTGAATTTTCAAGTCAGCTAGTAAAATGTAGCCAACCATAGTGGAAGTCAACAATTCAATACAATAGCTAAGCGCAGATTTAATGTTTATTTCAGTGGATTCACTCACAGATCTGGTTTGTAATGTCCTGTGTGTTCAGGTCCTGATTCAGCAAAAGCACCTAAGCATGCAGTTAGGGAATGCATACTTAAGACTGTGTTAGACTGAATACCTTGATGTTACATGCTCAGAATTATGACTGTGCTCAAATATTTTCACTGCAGATGAGTGGCCTAATCTTTTTTTCACAGTGAATATTGCAAGTTTGCACACAAAGGAAAGCAACCAAATTTGTAATACTCTGCTAACCACCAATAAAATCACTGCACACACTTGAAATCCAAAATGCTGCGCTGGAGAAGGGATTTGACTGCCAACTATTTTTTTTAGCACAGTCTAAGATGTCAAACTGTTTTTACACACGTGGGCATTACATAAGCATTGTTTATTGGATTCATAAAAATATAATGCCTGTGACATTCAGGACCTGTTAGAAAGAGTACAGAGCAGTTTTATGACAAACTACTGCTAATGGAAAACATCTACTAATGGTATTGTATACTATGAACCATTTAGTCAGGCCCAGCTGGTTGATGCAATTTCCCAAAGACAGTGAAGATTGTTCATCAGCTTCTGGGAGGCTTATTATCTGATAACCTATTTGAGGGATTTTATGGTCTGCTTCAATAATTCTACTGACAAGCCCAGCCTGGGAGGATAAGTGAACAAACTCAGACAAACAGTTGTTGCTCTCATGTTTTCTGTTTCTGTAGAAACCACTTCCTAAAATTTACTGCAGTAAATTTATTGTTTATCATCTGATTTATTTTTAAGCAATCTTGATAACATTTTTTTTTTCCCTAAAACATTTGTCCACAGTTTGCCCTCAACCATAACTGCTTTCACCCTAATCATAAGGCTGTACTGTAGCAATTGCCATCTCCCTGATTGCATGGCAATTTGACAGACTTTATAAATCTCTAGGTAACAGTTATATAAAAACTATATATAAAAACATTTAAAGAAATAGTCAGAATGCTTCTGAATGTAAATTGAAACAGAAATCTGCCATAAACAATAGAGGCCAGCAAATGGAGGCTTGGCTAAATATCTCTATCTTCTCAACAAAATTATTTCCCACTTTTCATTTTTTTAACTGAGACAGTTTAGGAATAAGTTGGTGCAAAAGGCTATGAGTGTCACTTTGACTCATCCCTCCTTACGGATGTTTTCTGGATCCTGGGGTACCTCATTGCGGTCCACAACTATCTGAAGGGAGGCTGTAGCCAGGTGGGGGTTGGTCTCTTCTGCCAGGCAACCAGCGATAGAACAAGGGGACACAGCCTCCAGTTGTACTGGGGGACGTATAGGCTGGATATTAAGCGGAAGTTCTTGCCAGAGAGAGTGATTGGCATTGGAATGAGCTGCCCAGGGAGGTGGTGGAGTCACCGTCCCTGGAGGCGTTCAAGAAAAGACTGGATGAGGCACTTAGTGCCATGGTCTAGCAGACTGGGTAAGGCTGAGTGTTAGATTGGACTGGATGATCTTGGAGGTCTCTTCCAACCTGGTTGATTCTATGATATGATTCTGTAAGTCTTTGATGCCAACAGACACTCTCAGGTATGTGAGCTGTTAAAAGGGTGTAAAGGAAGCCTCTGTCCTCTTCTGCTGACTGTTCTTATCTTTTTCTCTTCAGCAAGAGCCACTTAATGCAAACTGGGGAAAAGCTTCTAAAAGTGCCATGCTGTGCTTCACCAAGCAAGGAAACCAACACAGAAATGTGCTCCTCACAGAATACTTTGCAATCACCTTAACTCTAGACCCCAACCAGTTCATATGTCATTTGAGTTGTTTTACCAAACATTAGATCAATTTAGTCTTAGTGTGTCCTTGTTCCTAGCACAGGGGCTTCTCAGTACTGCTGCTCTTTCACCTACCTTTTCATTTAATAAAAGCATTATGCTGTTTCTGCTGTGATATTTATCTTTCCTTCATGGTGAACAGGCTATGGAGACAGCACGATGTGAAGAACAAAAATCAACTCCCTTTCAGTGAAAAAAATCTGACACACTTGTAGCACTGTTTTTGAAAGTTCAGTGGTGAGAAACACAGTAAAAAGAGTAGATAGACAGTGCTTCATCAACACAGTGCTGGCAGAAATACTATGTGCTGTGAGGAAATCAATATACCTGACTGGATATCCAAAAGTGATGCTGAGGAGAGTCATCAAGATAGCTTGCAAGTAGCCTGCAGCGAGTGACTGACACACTGCATATCTGCAGAGTGAAGAAGGCCAAAGCTTGGTGGAGGAGCCCCATATGTGTATTGTCTTACAAAGAGGGAGAAAACACTCAATGACATTCTCACTTTGCCCTTCAGAAAATGGTTTTTTTCTAAATACAAATCCAAATAAATAGACAAACAAACTCACTCTGTAAATGTTAGCCATTCTCTTGGTCTGCAGTCAGAGATGCTTATGCACGGCTGATGTGCTCACTTTTTAATTTGGAGGAGGGTGCTTGAACTTTTTTAGCTATTGCTATCCCAGTATCATTTTCACATATGCTGGCTTTCATGGTTTACTTATGACAGCAGAATATACATTATCCTTACTTCACAGCAAATATTTGTTGTGGTAGGCCTGATAGGCTCAAAATAGGCTTACACATGTCCTGCCTTGCCTATACATGTTTTTCTGCTCCACCAGAGAGGCAAGCACAGGAAACGGACACAAAAGAACCTTGAGCCTCTGAGTCTGGCCTGCCCAGGGTCCTGTGGTGTAAGGTACACACACTTAGCTTGTGCCTGCCTAGTGCCAGGCCTGTGCTTTTCCCAAGTTAGAGAAAAGAGAGCCTGTGGCTTTGCCTAGCATGGTAAGGTTTGGCTAACTGCCATCCTGATTGGCCATTCTTGTGTCCAAAGGGCAATTAATCTCGACCCACATTGATAAAAGGACATACTCAGGTGAACAACCTGCTTTTGCTTCCCTGCTCTTTGCCTGCTCTCTCTGCTGTGCCCAGCTCTGCTGCTATTGCACACTGCCTTATTGCTTGCCTGCTAAACTCCCCTGCTGCCAGTTACCAGGAGCGGAGCCTGGATGCTCGCAATCAGCCTGTGTGGCCAGTGTGACATTGTGCTGAGACTGCATGACAACCTCCCTTCTGCAGCTGCAGGTCCTGCTTAGAATCCCTGGACATATGCACAGATCATCCAGAAGAAGCCAGGAGAACAAGGTGAGAGATTGTCTGCATCCTTTCTCCAGAAGCTGGGAAGATTCAAGCCTCAATATCCAACAAGACAGAGTCCCCTGAAAGCATCTGGGCACTGTCTGGACTGTGGCTAAGCTCCCATGAGTGGGTAGTCATAATCTGTGAGTAAATGCTTAAATGCCTCTTTGTAATTCTCTATTGCCTTCTGCCATAGAGCTTGGGCCCTACTGGGCAAGTGGCACAGTGACCGCAGGCAGCATCTGACCACAGGAATAGTCTCTTCCAGTTCGATTAATGTTTCTATACTTTGCTGGTTATTACTAGCTGTAGATATTATCCATAGACTGTTTCTATGACTGTGTAAGAACCCAAATATTACTAAAATTAGTGGTCGGGGGTGGCAGAGTTCTGAATAGCAACATTAATAAACAATATTGATTTTGGGAAATATCATCTGGCATCAATTAACTTCCCCTCCCCAACAGTACTAAATAAAAAATTTGAAGATTCCTGATGGAACAGGAAGACAAAATAACAGAGATCCTGCTATGAAGTTCCTTAGCTGTGAAAACTTTCCCTCCCTTTCATTCACGTAAGTTATGAAGAAGTTTCAAGAGATCTGAACAGGGAAGGAGCTGAATGTAAGAGAGTGTCTGCTTTTGTGCAAAAGCTGCAAGCATGCACGAACCAGACAACAAAAGAAAGATGCTCAGAAGCATCCAAGGAAACACTTTGTGGTACAACCTATTTAGAAGTTAAGAAACAAAATATATGAGGCAACTTTCTGTCCACCAAGAACCACTGCATCACAATGTCTCTAATTTTGCCTTGTACTGATTTTTCAAGTAACACATCAGATTTTATGTTCTTCTAAAAAAAAAACCAAAGGTTTGTCATTTACTTTAGTTGTAAAATGGGATAAAATGCATATTAGCATATATTTCCCTGGAGAACAGGAAGCATGAATTATCTGATCATCAAAGATGGGTTCACGAGACATGTGATTTGATACGCCTTAAAACATTAATTTAGATAGTGCAAATTGTGTAAATGAATACAATTATCATTGCAGCTAGTTAATGATAACACAGTAAGAGGTTATGCTGCTGAATGACAAGTTTCTTTAGACTAATAATAGTTATCATTCTATTACTTCATTTAATCAAATTGATTTGCTGATGTGACTTGTTATTGGGCTTTTAATTTACATTTGCTTTTCACAGCTGTCATGATAATGTAGTAGGAGAGGAACAAAAAAAATCTAATAACACTAGTCTTCAGAACAATGTTGAGTAAAGCCAGTAATACTTAGATATTTCAATCAGGTGTCAAAGACAGCCCATTTAATCTGAATGATTAGAATTTGTAAAGGCAGATTTAGGCAATGCTTTGTTTCAGGTCAAGATAAGGTCCATCAGGAACGTTTCAGATGCCAATTTTAAGCAGTGCAAAGTCATAGTCAGTGTTTGTTACAAAGTTAAATTTGAGTGGTTTTTAAAATTCCTTAAATTTGAAAGTACCACGGAAAAATTAAGAAATAAATTAAAAGAAGCTATAAAATACAGGAAGTTCTTCCCAGAGAGAGTGATTTGCCATTAGAATGGGCTGCCCAGGGAGGTGGTGGAGTCATGGTCCCTGGAGGTGTTCAAGAAAAGACTGGATGAGGCATTTAGTGCCATGGTCCAGATGACTGGACAGGGCTGGGTGCTAGGTTGGACTGGATGATCTTGGAGGTCTCTTCCAACCTGGTTGATTCTATGATCTTAAGGATCCCAAGTGAAATTAAACAGTAGTTTGGCAGCTAGGATTGTCAGGGATTTCTGCCAGTACTGGTTTCATTGTTTATGGCAATCTGTGTTAAGCATGTATGTTAGTTCAGGTGGGTGTTCCCATGGCTATCACTGTGTGCTTGGTATTGCAGCTTGGTTTTGTGTGGGGTTTGTATTTGTTTCCACAGCAAACGGTAAGAATGGGGTTCTTTGACAGAAAAGAACACTTACATCCTTTTTTATAATTGCAATATTTTTTCCTAAACAGACAATGCCTGGGAATGAAAAAGACCTCACGATTTCCAAATCCATCTCTTGTCTTGCAGAGCTGTTACGCTGAGGAGAGCTCAACTGTCTATCTGCACAAAATGACAACTTGTGCATACAACCTATGTTGCCCTCAACAAATACACTCAGTACCTGCACAGAAAGAAGCAGCACCACCAGAAGATGGAGGCTCTCCACGAGTGAGAATACACATATGGGTGAGAACACACATACACACACATGCAGCTGCCCCCAGCAGGTAGGCTCAGACACCCTGTCTGTCCAGTAGCTGCCACTGTTTCCACACTCCTTCATGCATGTGCAGACAAAGATTTTATACCATATAACAAGACTTATTCAATTCATGATTTGATATTTAAAACATCCATTAAAAGAAAATATTACATTCAGAAACTAAACATTTTGCAGAAATGTGACTTAGAAAAAGTCTGTTTAATTCAATTTGGTTTTGTATTAACGCCAGACAAATCTCAACCTCAGAGAGAAGTTAGCCTGAAGAACAAACTAATGCTTCTTTTTGATTAAACACAAAAGTTGAGAACTTAATCACACAAATACCTTATAATCATCTTCAGCCATTAAATGTCCTATACTGAGCCTACTGAGACCAAAAAAAAAGAGGCTCTTTTAAAATCATTGCTCTACATCCTCACGTTTTCTGTGCTGCAGCAGTACTAATGTCACTTTTCTTCAGAAAAATGCATGTCCCTGGGTCTCATGCTGCCAACTTTTAAAAGCTGTTTTGACAGCATGGTTCAAAGATGAAGAATTTTTTGTTAATTTCAAGGATATCACCTAAAATGGCTAAAGCTAATCCAGCTTCTGACTGGAGGCTGTGGACTAGAACATAGTGAGTTGCCTTGAAAACTGTAGGAAAACTCGTTTCTGCCTGATGCATAGCTGTGACTACACATCACCCCTGAAGAAAACCACTGTGAAATGCAAAACCCATCTAGAGAGCAGTCACAGAGAGAAGGAATGGTTTTCAAAGGCATCCATAATTGTTTAAGACGTGAACTTTCACTCACAGTGAAAACTTGGAGGGCAACACTGTGTTCAGCTAGGTGCAGCCACAATATTACATTCTCACACAATAAAACCAGACTACTTCTGAAAATAACTTTTTCCCTATCAGCCACCAGGAAGCCATGTGCCTGAAGCCAGTAAATCCACTAGAAAGCTCTTTAGGGAAGACAGCAAAATATAACCTTCAATGACCTAAGATTCCTTCTAGCCTTGCCGTACTTCTCCTTTGAGGCAAACATTGGGTAGTACATTATAGAATCATAGAGTAGAATGGTTTAGGTTGGAAAGGACCTCAAAGATCATCCAGTTCCAAGCCCACAACATAGGCAGGAACACCTGCCACTAGAACAGGTCACTCAAGGCCTCATCCAATCCGGCCTTAAACACCTCCAGGGAAGAAACAGCCACAGCCTCCCTGGGCAACCTGTACCAGTGGCTCCTCACACTCACTGTAAAGAACCCTTTCCTAACATCTAGTTTGAATCTCCCCTCTTCCAATTGAAACCCACTACCCCTCATCCTGTCATTACAAGACCTTGTCAATAGTTCCTCCCCAGCCTTCCTGTAGGTCCCCTTCAGACATTGAAAGGCTACTTACAAAGTCTCCTAGAAGCCTTCTCTTCTCCAGGCTGAAGAGCCCCAACTCCTGTAGCCTGTCCTCATAGCAGAGCTGCTCCAGCCCTCTGATCATCTTCGTGGCTCTCCTCTGGACCCGCTCCAGCAGTTCCATGTCCTTCTTGTGCTGGGGGCTCCAGAACTGCACACAGTACTCCAGGTGGGGTCTGACAAGAGCAAAGTAAAGGGGGAGAATCACTTTCCTTGCCCTGCTGGCCATGCTGTTCTTGATGCAGCCCAGCACACAGTCGGCTGCCTGGACTGCACATGCACACTGCCAGCTCATGTTGAGCTTTTCACCAACTCAGACCCCTAGGTTTTTAACTCAGGGCTGCTCTCCAGCCATTTGCCACCCAGCCTGAATCTGTGCTTGGGGTTACACCAACATCCTTGCTCTCTGATGCTGAACCTTTTGAATCTTGTTTACTTTCATTGCCATCTGATAACCTTTGATCAATCTTACGATGAGTAAACTAATTCTCTGAGGTGTTGTAAGACTTCATACAAAACCAAGGCATTATTACTTTTATCTGTTGTTTTTTGTTGTTTGGTTGTTGAGGGTTTTTTTTTTTATCTCATTTTTGTCTCATATGATTTTATGGTGTTTTTTTTTTTTTCTTCACAAAAATGGATGCTGAGGACAGCTCAGCTCAGGTACATTTCTTTATCTGGAACAGATACTAATATTGCTCTTAGAACCAGTATACCTCTCACTGCTAGCAGAAATGCAAAATAACCTCCTGGAGATGTTTCATCTCTGCATGAAACAACAGGGATGTTGCTAGTAGAAGAATCTGTTTTCAAGTGCATCAACAAGGAAATCTGGCAAATATTCTCTCTTCTCTGCCTGCCCTTTTCTGACAAAAGAATTTTGCATAAACTTTTGTCCAAACATGCATGAATAAAAGGATTGATATATTCATGAGTTAATAATGGGAACAGAGAGAGTTATCTGTGAAGAAAGTGTAAGTACAAGGTAGAGGAGAGGATAACAGATGAGTTTCACTCCTATGGGATGAGTTTGATTATGCCACAGTTGTATGTGTTTATCCCAGAATTTTGAAGACTTTACAGGATACTGAATGCTCACCATTAAGTATTGTTTCCAAGTCTTTCTTTTAAGGGTCTATAATCCACTTCCCAGGCTATGATGACCCATAACTTCACCTTTATTGCCACTTGAGAGCGAGAATATTACTTTCTTCCACACTACTGTCACTTAATTCACATGAAAACCTGTACATCTCCTTCAATGTTATTACACACAAAAAACCAGTTGCCTGGATCAGTAGAAAGGATACAAGAAGTCTCTCACCTAAATTTAGATAGGTGTGATGTTTATCTGTAATGCTAGCATAAACTCTCATGCAGGAGCACGGAGTTGTATTTTACACTATCAGGACCTATCCCCATTTTGTTAACACTGATCATATTCAGCCTTATGAATAAGCTCCTAAAAATTACATTTTGAAATGTGTATTCAAACTGTGATCCATGAAATCGAAACCAGGCAGCTAATGTACCAGTCTGAGACAGAAAACTCTTTTGCAAGTAGAAAATTCCAGGGCATATCTCACAGTTTCACAATTGTGAAAACTGAAAATAAATTCTGTTAATCAGGCATACGTCTTCAGGAGGGAATTTGGCAGAACTTTTACTCTAGCCCTTCCTCTTTTTTAATTTGCATTTGAGGACCAACAGCATCAAGGCTGAGGGAGCTGGGGTTGTTTAGCCTGGAGAAGAGGAGGCTCAGGGGGGACCTCATTGCTGTCTACAACTACCTGAAGGGAGGCTGTAGCCAGGTGAGGGTCAGTCTCTTCTGCCAGGCAACCAGCAATAGAGCAAGGGGACACAGTCTCAAGTTGTGCTGGGGGAAGTATAGGCTGGATGTTAGGAGGAAGTTCTTGCCAGAGAGAGTGATTGCCATTGGAATGTGCTGCCCAGAGAGGTGGTGGAGCCACCGTCCCTGGAGATGTTCAGGAAAAGACTGGATGAGGCACTTAGGGTCGTGCTCTAGATAACTGGCTAGGGCTGGGTGCTAGGTTGGACTGGGTAATCTCGGAGGTCTCTTCCAACCTGGTTGATTCTATGATTCTAACAAAGTCCAGGTGTGTCCAGTCAGATCATATGGAAGAGTGCATTGTGTGAGACTTGAAGAAGTGAAAAGGTTGCTTACAATGAAGTAAAACTCAGCTTTGCTACAAATGGGAGACAGTAATAAATAACCACCCAAACCAGTCCTGTCTGTAATTCAGCAAGAAGCTTATCTTACAATAGTTAATATCTTAGGGAAAATAAATGGAATTAAAAAAAATCAGAAATAGTTTTCATAAGTTTCCCATAAAGACAAGTCTGAGCATTCATATTTCAAACTCCTTCTAGTATTCCTGGTCCTTTTCTGAACTTGCTTGTTTAAAATATCTGCATGGTAGATAGTGTCTCACATCAAAGATTATTCTGGAAAGAAGCTGGCAGGTTCTACATCAGTTCATTTTTGAAGTATGAATGCCATTCATTAGAATAGCTTTTGAAATTAATTGCTTGCAACATTCGTGTGAATGGTACATTTGTGGCTCATGTAAATCACTCATTCTTTGCTTGCTTAGTTTCACATCCTTTTGCAGATGGCTGCAGTCCATGGCTCCAACCCCAGAACATAGCAGTGGTGATACAGTTAATAAAAGTAACATTGTGTGTTGGAGTCCTAGTAATACAAACTCCAACAGCTAGCATTTCTTATCAATAAACTAGACAGACATTTCTTATCAATAAAAGTAATATTGTGTGTTGGAGTCCTAGTAATACAAACTCCAACAGCTAGCATTTCTTATCGATAAACTAGACAGAAAGAGAATTATCTGAGAACTTGCATTGCACAAAGAATCCTGAACCACATTTTTGACAGCCTGTGATTAGTTGACAGCTCATGATCATTAGACATAGCCTAGAAGATAATATCCAGCAATTCGTTAAGGAAAGCTGAAGCAAAGACTTTCCAAAAGTTGAAAAGCTGTGTTGTCAGCCTTTCTATCCCCTCACCAAAAGCAGATGGTCAGTCCTGCACATGATGCTCTGTTATGGCACCTCTATGCTGAAAATTAATTAGAGCATCCATCCAGATAGCTGGATGATTTCTATTCCTAAAATACAGCACAGGTGCAAGTATTTGTGCATAGGATAACAACTCAATTGCTGCTGCAAATGTACACGTGAACCTTTTGGAACACAAACCCTATGAAGAGAGGCTGAGGGAGCTGGGGTTGTTTAGCCTGGAAAAGAGGAGGCTCAGGGCAGACTTCATTGCTGTCTACAACTACCTGAAGGGAGGTTGTAGCCAGGTGGGGGTTGGTCTCTTCTCCTAGACAACCAGCAATAGAACAAGGGGACACAGTCTCAAGTTGTGCCGGGGGAAGTATAGGCTGGATGTTAGGAGGAAGTTGTTCCCAGAGAGAGTGATTGGCGTTGGAATGGGCTGCCCAGGGAGGTGGTGCAGTCACCATCCCTGGGGCTGTTCACGAAAAATCTGGATGAGGCACTTAGTGCCATGGTCTAGTTGAGTGGCTAGGGCTGGGTGCTAGGTTGGACTGGATGATCTTGGAGGTCTCTTCCAACCTGGTTGATTCTATTCTATTCTAACGCTACACCTGCAAATGTAGCAAAGAGGTCACAATCCTGGACATTACAATTTAAACAAAGAGAGTCTTTTCATGCTTTAAATGGTGCAAATACTTGAAATAGTTGGTTTTGTCCCTCCTAAATGGCTCATGTATGCAAAGTGCAGTCACTGGAAAAAAAAAAAGAAAAGGCAATCACTTGCCTGAAAAATGAGGTTAGGGCTATCTCTGCATTAGAAGGAAGTTCAGCCCAGTAGCTGCAGATCTGTAGAGAGAAACAGCACTTGGGACTTTGCATCTGTGCTATGCGACTTTCAGGAGTTGCTGCTTCCAGGTTAATGTGGTTCTGATCTTGTGAACTGACTTCCTGCTTGGGTACGGATCACAGGCTTTGTATCTCTGGAGCACATCTGCCAGTGTATGGTTATTCAAAAGGAGCCAAATTTGTGTGATCCTGGATTGGTCTCAGTGGGAACCAATGCAGAGAAACTGGAGGTGGCTGTAAGTCATTTGAAAAATGCACTCCTGATGTAAGAAAAATACTAATGTAAATTCAACCTGAATGCTGCAGATGATAAAGACAACCAGAAGAGCTGCATCTTGGTTTGGCTCACAGCATTGCCCAAACTGAATTGGTAGACCTCTCCAGAAAATGGTCCATACTACTATTTCAAAGAAAAGAAGTTTTAATTCTTGTTTAGCAGGGCAATTTCACTTTGCCTGTGTAATTAAATATGCACTGGAACAAAGACTGCATTTAAGGACACTGACTTCTTAGGTGAGGATGGTGAATTAAATAATCATAATGCAAGAACATTTGTTGAACACACAATTCAAACAGAAGGGGAGGGGGGCATTTGGTTCGGTTTTACTATTGCAACAGGCCATAGAGTTATTTTCAGTAAGTATTCAACTACACTACACATGGTGAATTATCTACAGTAAGAGACCGAGAGCAACTCAGTGCAGAAGATTTGGATAGTATTTAAGCTCCTCAGACTTCGCCTAAAGTACCATCACTAAGAGAGAAGGGTGTTCCCAAATTCAGGTACAGAATATAATCTAATGGTTCAGCCACTGTACTGCGAGAATGGAGGTGGACTCTCATTTTCTTAATCACAGAATCATAGAATTTACCAGGTTGGAAAAGAGCTCATTGAGTCCAACCAGTTACCTAACACCATGTAATCAACTAAACCATGGCACTAAATGTCATATCCAATCTTTTTTTAAAACACTTCCAGGGATGGCAACTCCGCCAACTCCATGGGCAGCCCATCCTCAATGGCCTATTACCCTTTCTGTGAAGAATTTCCTCCTAACATACAGCCTGATCTTGCCCTGGCACAGCCTGAGGCTGTATCCCCACGTTCTGCCACTGTTTGCCTGGGAGAAGAGACCAACCCCTAGCTAGCTACAACCTCCTTTCATGTGGTTGTAGAGAGCCATAAGGTCTCCCCTGAGCCTTCTCTTCTCCAGACTAAGCAACCTCAACTCTCTCAGTCACTCCTCACAGAGCTTGTGCTCCAGACTCCTCACCAGCCTTGTTGCCCTTCCCTGGACATGTTTGAACATTTGAATCCAAGTACCCTCTATAGATACGTTCCAAATAGAAAGGTACTTCTCCTCTGCAGCTGTGTGCACCTATTGCTTTTGGGGCACACTTGCCAACGTGCTAGATATTTTCTTTTTCACAGTAACTTGAACATTAAAACAAATTAACCAATATAAAGGTGCTGTTTGTACCTCTACTGAGTTTGTATGAAAATGAGTTTTGTTCAGAATTTTTTTTCCTGATAATTACTATCAAATTTAAGGCAAGGAAGGCATGAGGAAGAACTGAATATCACAGCACATGTTTTTACCTACCTCATTAGCAAGAGAGATGCCAGGGAGTTACGTGGCAATCAAATGAAGCTGTTGTAGCCACATGCATTATGGATAGTATAACTGGTATCTTATAAAATTAGATCCAGTTCAGTCATTATGGTATACTTGCACTGCCATAAACAATCACTAAAATATGCTGGAGTTATGTATACATTTTATCTTCATATTTTCACTTTCACTATCTCTGTAGAAGCCTCAGAGCATTCTTAACTAAGAAGGTAGGTCTAATTTTGCATTCCTGCATAACAGGATGAATATTAACATCAAATGCTAATACTCTGCAACTACAGAGCTTTTGTACTTTCCCCACTTTGTGCCTTTCTCTCTTCATAAATATACAAAGAGCCATCTCACTGTGCTGTCTGCAATCTCTTCTTAACCCTTTGTTCTTTTGAAATGCCTTTAAAAAACCCCTGCAATCGACTAAGTATGCTGTGACCTCTGTTTTCGTGGCTCTGTCACTTTTGTCCTTACAGTGGGTGTTTTATACTGCATCAAATCTTCTCATCTAACACAACACTTAAAGAAACACATTTTGCCTAGAGCATTTTCAGAGCATCACACCTCTTCTGGCACAGTCCAGCCACAGGACACAAAGCCCACTCTGACCAGCAGTCAAGTGGTGCCACTGACATGACACAGTTCCCAAAGTTCCTTCCTGAACACCCTTACCTGTCCTCTACTTCCTTGTCAGTAGCTAGAAGTGAATTAAACTACACGCAGGATAGGAGACCAGCACGAAGTTATGGTGTTTTCTCTGACAATTCAGGAGCAACTATGGGAAGGCAGGGTAAGGAAGGATTTAATGCTAAAGTGAAACCTCCTGGATTCTACTATATATATACTGAGTGCCTACTCATGTGTCTTTCTGTGACAATAACTCCCTTCCCCAAGCGCAGAATAATGTTTTCCTCTTCTTATTATTGCTGTTGATTTCTTTCACAGAGTGAAGCTAAATTATAACATCTCATACAGCTGCTAAAGGCTGTCATAGAATCCAAGATCATCCAGTCCAACCTAGCACCCAGCCCTAGCCAGTCAACTAGACCATGGCACTAAGTGCCCCATCCAGGCTTTTCTTGAACACCTCCAGGGACGGTGACTCCACCACCTCCCTGGGCAGCCCATTCCAATGCCAATCACTTTCTCTGGAAAGAACTTCCTCCCAACATCCAGCCTAGACCTCCCCTGGCACAACTTGAGCCCCTTGTTCTGTTGCTGGTTGCCTGGCAGAGGAGACCAACCCCCACCTGGCTACAGCCTTCCTTCAGGTAGTTGTAGACAGTAATGAGGTCACCTCTGAGCCTCCTCTTTTGCAGGCTACACAACCCCAGCTCCCTCAGCCTCTCCTCATAGGCATCCTTTGTTCCTGAACATGAGAAAGATTATCTCAGAAAGCATCCAGTGCTCAGCCTAAAATACAAAATGAGGACTGATAAAATGCAAATGCTATGGACACAAGACTGTGATCCAGGTAAACACAGAAGCATTGCCATAATGTATCCAAAACCACAGTAAACTCTAATTTATGCCATGTAATAGAAAGAAATCTCTCATTTTTCGCCCCCCAGATTATTTTGGTTGTTATAAAGCATTTTTGTTGGTTCATCTTTTCCTCTCAGGAATGCAAGCTCCACATCAGCGGTTACGCTTGCTTTGCACAGTGGATGACAGCGTATATTCTTTTACTTTTAGTGCTGACTCTATCCACATTTTCCTGATATGCTTTTCCATCCCCACCTTCACCTTCTGCACCCTGTGAGCATAAAAGATAAAAAATAGATTAACTACAAGGAAGCTGAAGAAGCTGAAACGACCACACGAGTTTGCTTTCCTGCATTCAAAATAATATTGTCAGTCTCTCCAGGATAAAAATCTCTCACCTACATGTGGGGTTGAATGAAGTAAGTTATAAAATATAAGTCCATATTTTGATTGAGCCTCTTATTATTCAAATATACTAATTGAAATTAAAGGTAACGTTTGAAGCACATAAAGGGAGCAGAATCTGACTCAGTAAGTCTCTGGGACACGCAGGTTATGTGTATTGACCATGCTTCTATTTGAATAAGCTGTTCTCACAACTGCAGTCTGGAATTGCCATTTTTAGTTCACCCCATAAAGAAAACATTCAATTTGCCTAAGACAAAATATTCCTCCTGACTTTTATCCATTTGGTATTTTAAAGGACTTGTTTGTCTTCATATTTTGAAGTGCAGAGAGAATTGGGGCTTTTTCCTCCCTAAAATATACTTGCTTTCTGATAACAAAAGAGATAGAGGTAGCCATCAATATATGTTTGGGCATTGATATCTACCAGGAATGTTGATTAACGTACAGCTGTAGCACAGACATTCTCAGTGTGTCCATGTATGTGTTTTTGCATGAATGAGAGAGACCTTTTATCTCTCTCCCTCTCTTCTCTCTCTTTTTCTAGCAAGCTGAGCAGAAGGATCTGTTTTTTGACAGGCTGCCACTCTCAAGAGGGCATAAAATCTGCATTTCCTTTCATCTATTTGGATTAGTGGATTATCCTGCAGTCTGCTTGGTGAATGAAATACTTTACATCCATCATCTTTGAGTTCTTTAATATAAGGACAGGTGTGTTTCTAAGATTTGGAATGCATTTTGGAGAGGGAGAGGTTTTATCTGATTGGTATCTTAAAATCAGATGGGTTTGTTTTGTTTTTTCACATAGACATCATTCTAGCAACCAACAGTATCACAATAATGAAGTTACAATTTGTATTTTGGCTTCATTTTGTGATAGAAGTACATCAAACAACAAAGTTGGAAGCCTGCCCCTATTATTTGATCCAGTTTCAGAAGGGAGGAGGGACAGGAAACAAGAGAAGGAAAAAGAGAATTCATTAGAACAAGCAAAAGTCTGTGTGAAGAGAAGGCTTTGTGTGATGGTCTCATTTGTAATGTGGAAATACGAAACAAATTCAACCAAACCAACCAAATAACCTTCCCAAAATCTCTAGAAGAAATCACTTTAACTGCCACTCATCTTCCAACATCCAGGGTAATTCTAACAGGTCTAAAGGACTTACCAATGGTCTCTGCTGGCACTGCACCACGGATTAAACAACTCTTGGTTCACCAGTGTGGTTAGATGGCCATTCTCCCCTTTATTTCCATGTTACAGTGACTGATATGCTTACTTGGAGAGGTGTGCTCAGCTAACTTAGTTTAAGATTGGTACATGTGGAAAAGTGCAGAATGGTCCAGGGTTACATGTGAGGCACAGATAGTTTAATATTACCACAACAACCTGTAGGACCAGCCCCTTGCAGCTGGCACTCCACCTCCTGCAGCTGCATGAAGGGGGTGCCACCCACTGCCTGGTATCCTAAGATATCCCAAGATGGACTCAAGGATGCTTCCCAGCATGGGTGCTCACGTTTATCAATTCATGTCCTGTTAGCAAAAATCTCTGCACAGGTGTCATCCCACACACAGAAATATCAAAACAACTGGAAAGAGTAGGTGAAGTCTGCCACTCCACACTGCCAGACACGCATCATTCACCCTGACCCTCACTATCAGCCAGGAAGCCGCAGTGAGGCTGGGCTGGGTACCCTGGGCCAAATCTACAGTAGCATTGTGGTTTCTGTGGGGTTTTTTTTCCTACAGGTGTTTCAGGAGGTATCACTAACAGGTGGGCAGAGACAGTGAGCAAAGAAACAAAAAACCCCCCACACGAACTGCATTGAAAATTGAATATGAAATAACAAAATGGCATCTACAGAACAGGTTTGCACAGTCTTATTGTCATACTGACTCTCAGCAAGGCTTACATTCAAGTGTTCTGTGCAATTTTAGATAGGATCTGTCTTCCTCTAGACCTTTCACTGTTAAATCCAACCCTTCTAATTTTATACTTAGTTGATGATCTGTTTTATTGATAATTAATCCTGCCATCTAACACAGACTGTATGAGACAATTAATTTCTTATCTGTGTTTCCTGAACATCTTATTCATTTTTTGCTTCCATGTAACCTCTAATGATCCTTAATATTTTCAAACTACTCTGACACATCTGTAATCTTTTTTTTTTTTATGTGCTTCTTACTAAAGATCTAAGACATGGAACTGCTGGAGCGAGGCCAGAGGAGAGCCACGAAGATGATCAGAGGGCTGCAGCACCTCTGCTATGAGGACAGGCTGAGAGAGTTGGGGCTCTTCAGCCTGGAGAAGAGAAGGCTTCGAGGAGACCTTAGAGTGGCTTTCCAGTATCTGAAGGGAGCCTACAGAAAGGCTGGGGAGGGACTATTGACAAGGTCTAGTAATGTCAGGATGAGGAGTAATGGGTTTAAACTGGAAGAAGGGAAATTTAGACTGGATGTTAGGAGGAAGTTCTTTACAGTGAAGGTGGTAAGACACTGGCACAGATTGCCCAGGGAGGTTGTGGATGCTTCCTCCCTGGAGGCGTTTAAGGCCAGGCTGGATGAGGGCTTGAGCAACCTGCTCTAGTGGGAGGTGTCCCTGCCTATGGCAGGGGGTTGGAGCTGGATGATCCTTGAGGTCCCTTCCAACCTAAACCATTCTATGATTCTATATTCCTCCTGTCACACATTTGCAGTTCAACTGAGATTTACTTAGTTTCCAACATATGTCCCAGCTCTGACCATGACTGTGAACTTAATTCACTGTGGAGTAGGCTGAAGGTCTCAGATCCTTTGGAGATACTAATTTTTTTCCCTTAGTACCAGCAATGCATGAAGAATTTTTAGATGCTCAATACCTTACAATCACTACAGAAAGCAGATCACACAGTGTAAAAGGAACAAGCTCAGAGGAGCAATAGAACAAAGGGCAATTTGCACAACTGAGTAAGTAGCAATCTGTAGCATTCTGTGTTCTCAAGACAGGAACACAACAAACAAGTTAAAAAATGCTGCCCTGTAATTCTGTTCATTGCATTTTCAATTACAATTAGGTAATAATTTATGCTCTCCTCTTTGCAACATGGAAAATGGTGTCAAATGTTTTGGAAATTTTGAATTTAGATCTTGAACTTAGAAGCAGTTAATTATATGTTTAAGGTTCAGAATACCCTGAGAATAACTGAACCACAAATAAAGGTTTCAGTAGCAGCTCACTCAAAAATAAAGAGACATTCTGAAGATGGTGGTTGCACAAGCCACACTGAATAAAAGTGGCTGGTAGGAAATTAAAACCTCAATTTTTTTGGACCTAGAAGGACCAGAAACAAAGACCATGAGTTTTAAACCTGAAAATAGCTTGGGCATAACTTAAGGCATGGAAAGCAGCCTAGAGAAGGAAATAAGACACAAGACTCAGGCAGACGAACTGAGAGAGAAGTAGATGCAAGTTCACTATTCCTTACATTGTTTTTCTATCTTGAAACTGGTGATAAAACATTTGAAACAATGAGAACAGAGGGGGGGAAAAGTGAATGAAAGAATTGGAACACTGTAATAATGAGAAAGAGGAGAGGACACCAATTCTTCACAGCAAGAGATGGCACTTCAAATAGGGAAATAAAAAAGCTACAAAGTGTGTCTCCTTCTGTGAGATAGTCCAAAAGGGAGGGAAAGATGTACTGAGGTCAAGTAGACTAAGAAGAAGTAGTCACCCTCTGCAGCCCTGAGATTTAGCACTTGTCAAAGACTTACGACACTTGAATGAGAATGGCTCAAATAGCCTGCAAGTGTGCAGCTAACAAGATGGTTTGTAAAGTGATTATTACATATTTGGACTAGAATAACATAGTTTGAACACGAAGAAATGCATTCTTTTTATAGTATACATTTCCTTGACATTGCTGCAACCTAATCGACTTTCTGTGCCAAGATCAGTGGTGGAACTTTGAGGACACTGCAGTGCTTTGGCAGAGATAAAAATGCAAAGATCCATTTTTTAAAATACACTCTATTTGATATTTTCCTTTTTTATCTATCAGCTTTATTGGGCCACTGTTATCGTAAATTTGCACTTTACAGATCTAGAATTAATTCCAAATGTAAATCAGCAGAAGCTATTAAACTGGGAGGTAGTCCCATGAGACAACTGCATGGGAGATGCCAGAAACCTTATATTTTGAGGAAAAGGTAGCTGTTATTAGGCTAACAAATGTCTAGTCCCAGATACTGACAGTGGCTTTTGTCCAACTATGGGACCCACAAGCTATGCTGCATAGCTTCACTATCATCACCAACTGTTCCTCTTTTAACCATGCTATTTAATGAAGAGAGTAGGAAAACTCAATGAAGGGTAAGAAAGGCATTTGACATTCTTTAAGCTTATGGAAGGTATCTTCTGACCAGTAAAAGGGTTTTCTTAGAAATAGCAGTCACTTACAAAGCCAGGTTATGCATCTCAGTAAGGCTTGAGTTGGAGAGAGACTTAGGAATGATGCTGAGAAATCCTGCAGCAAGATTTGAAGTATTAGTATGTCTACGGCATTAAAGTGTCCAGAACCACTCAAAGAAACTTTCAAAAGCCACCAGTAGAGCACCATCATCCCTAAACTTTAGCCCCTAGAGTTTCAAACTTCTGAAATTTTAATCATTTTGGGGTTTAGTTGAAATAGTATTTCCTTCTAAACTTTCCTCTTACATGTTTAATGCTTTTCATTTTCTTGAAACCAAATATTCTAATAAATGGGGGGGGGGAAGTCTCTATTTGTGCACTGCTTTGTGTTTTTTCTGGAGTTCTATTTTAGCTGGAATTACATGACCTGAGCTGAATTTGATACATTTTTTTTCCCCCCAGGCATGTTGGATTGCTGGCTCATAGACATTCTGTGATTGACTAATGCACCCAGCTCCCTCTTATTCTGTGTCATTTCAAATGAATGAGGCCAGTTAGCAGCTCTGATTCAAGATCAGTAGCTCACAGCCAATTCAACTCAATGATCCAGTCCTGTGATTTAAAAATGTTTAACTTATTTAATGGTTGCTGTTAATCATCCTCTCAAGCTACTAATAGAAGAGCACATACTTCATTTTCTCTGAAAGATGTGAATACGTTACCTCACTTCTTTTCAAAGACAAAAAAAGTGTTCAACCAAAATATGTCAGAAAGTATCATGGGGATAATCATATTTGTCAAGATCGTAGCAGACTCCTCTCCAAGATGTATGACAAGATCTAATCCTCCTGATGATAAGCCTACATGTATAGGATCAAGGAATGTTGTCCTATTTTTAAGTGACAAGAAACACTGGGGAAAGGATGGAAATCAAGGATTCACAGAACTGCAGAGCTAAGCAGTCACAATTATCTAATGATGAAGCTTTAAACTTTTCTGTGTATCAAGAACAATGAAGAATGTGAACTTTAGAGCCTTTTTAAAAGGAAAAGAAAAATCCCTGGCTTAGGTGTTTTGGTGGTATTTTTTCCCTTAAAATAAATGGAACATCCCTGAATCTATTATATTTGCAATGAACTTAAGAAGCTTTAGAGAGAGACATTTGAGACTTTCACCTTGGAAAATGTATATGGTGGCAGTAACAGAACGATGGGGAAACGGAGAGGACCCAAAAGATAGGTTCAGATTTGATCATTAAAAAATGGCAAAAAGATAACTTTGTTTTTGCTTGAAAGTGATCAGTCGTCTGTTTCAGAAACACATAACATAATTGATCTGTATTTGTTGCATGGCAGAGCATAAAACTATGACACCACTGACATGTCCGCTGGTCTCCCTTTTTAATTTGCCACATAGGCTCTTTTTAGTCAGTGATTTTCTTTTCCTATCACATACATTTCAGATCTGGGTGACTACTGGCCGTTGGAACTTGTTACTAAGGTTTAAATCCTCATTTGTGACAAAAACAAGAGGCCAAACCAGACTAGCTGCACTGGATCAGCCCATTGGTGTTATTAAAACTGTTTAGGCATCCATGGTGAAATAATCCAGTCCAACAAGAATATAATTGCTTACTGAAAGCTGCTTGAAATTGTAACCATTGATGAAGGCATCCAGGAGCTTAGTAGGCAGTATCCTTGAATGTGATCACCTGTGGATGCCGAAGTACTTTCATGTTTTAGAGAGTGAACCTTTCCAGAGCTTGAAGCTCTTCCACAGACAAAAGAGAAGTGCTGCAACAACTCTGATATCAGAGAGTTCCCACATTGGGTAAAGCAGCACAGCCTTATATTTAGAGTGGGAATTAAATAGTGAAACAGCAGTTCAAACACATCACTATGTGTTACGGAGAAGACATTTTATAACTTTCAAGTGTGTGAATAAAGACTGTAACATTATAAAATGAGGTAAATTTGCTTCTCATTCACAGTTAAATCGATTGAGTTTTGAACAAAATCATCCCTATAGAGCAAGCTGTACCTAGTTCCATGTAAGGATTTCAGTGTTGACCTTCTCTCACATGTGTGATACTGCATGAAATGACCAGGCAGATAAACAAGCTAAGTGTGGGCCTTAGGAGAGATTCCCAGATCAAAAAAAATGGGTCATCTCAAAAAATGAGTCATCTCAGCTAGCAGTGAGACAGTTTGCTTTCCCTTTTCCTTTCTTTACCTCATTTGAAGTGTTCTAGAGATAACAAATCTTTCTTCAGATCATTTGTTAGTCATTCATCATTGAGTTTTGGCCAGAGGTGAAGGATGGTGGGAGGAGACATGAGGTGCCCAAAACTAGTATCTGACGCTCAAGTGCAGCTATTGCCACGTATAGTTTAATGAAAATAGCAAGCTTTTAGTCTACTCCAGGAAGGGCTCATTTATACTTCATATAATGTTTCTTGATTCCATTTTCTAAATTAATTACAATTATCAGATAAAACAGTGCTACTCGCCCACCATAGTTCATAGTTCATAGAATCAACCAGGTTGGAAGAGAGCTCCAAGAGCATCCAGTCCAACCTAGCACCCAGCCCTATGCACTCAGTGCCCCATCTAGTCTTTTCCTGGACACTCCAGGGACGGTGACTCCACCACCTCCCTGGGCAGACCATTCCAATGCCAATCACTCTCTCTGGGAAGAACTTCCTCCTAACATCCAGCCTAGACCTCCCCTGGCACAACTTGAGACTGTGTCCCCTTGTTCTATTGCTGATTGTCTGGGAGAAGAGACCAACCCCCACCTGGCTACAACCTCCCTTCTGGTAGTTGTAGACAGCAATGAGGTCACCCCTGAGCCTCCTCTTCTCCAGACTAAACAACCCCAGCTCCCTCAGCCTCTCCTCATAGGGTTTGTGTTCCAGGCCTTTCACCAGCCTCCTCGCCCCTCTCTGGACACGCTGCAGCACCTCAACATCTCTCATTCTAGATCCCTGTTTATCCTCTGTGTAACACTTTTCATGACCGTTGCAAAGAACATACAATTCTTAAAATTATGGCCTGTAGTGAGAGTCCTGAATACCAAAAATAAAAAACTATGATAATTTTGGGAAAATAAACCTTGCACCTTACCAGCATTACACCTGAAGACACTGTTTTAAAAAGGTTTGATTCAGCACTGTGGGGTTTCAGATGCCAAGATGAGTAGTTTATAAAACCCTTTTGCTCAAATACACCTAGGAAAGAAAAAAAAAAAAATTTAATGCAATGTTAAATAGTTTTTTCATTGTGTCTTGTGTGTGGCTGTTCAAGGATCCAATACATAGGTGAAGTCAGTGAAAGCTGATGGTGCTGCTATGCAAGGCTAAGTGCATAATGAATGGCATAACTTAATGTACAACCCTCTATCACACAAGCCTGTGTCACATAATTCTTAATATCATCATACACTGCCTCCAACATGAAGAACTGCAGGAATTACAAGAGGTATGGAGACTGGCATGGTTTCAAGGATAATGGATCTTCTCAGAGGATCTCATAATGTTTCACAGAATCATTTCAGAGAGGCACCTGCAGTCATGGTAACAAAATTAGCTCTGTGATGGTTTGGGTGTTCCTTGCCCCCCACACTTTAGAAATCACCCAGACTAGACTCATCCAGCTCTGGAAATATGAATGAAGCTTATATTTACAGCTAGCACATAGACAAGCAGGTATTTACAGTATATACAGTTATAGACAGAAATAGACAAGGTAAAAGGGAATACAGAAACACGACAGCCCTCCCAGAAACCTGAGTCCCCAGGAGGGACTCCCAACCACCCTTCCACCTTCTCCCACCCCTCTCAACCTTACCCCAGTCCCAAGGAAGAGTGGAGGTTCAAATCAGGGAGTTGAGAGGCAAAGTGGATTAATCAGAGAAACAGCAGAGAGGCTAGAGAAAAAATGCATCTCAGAGCTCCCCAGCAGAAGAAGTGCCTTATCTATGTTTGGAATCTTGTTCTTATACATCTCAGCAAGCCTATGAGGGAAGTAGACATCACCCTTGTTTTCCTTTCACAGCCTGTAATCTAGTTCTTCTCACCAAAACATTCTAGCTGGCTTCAAACTAGCACAGGTACTGGATGCAACAATAACAACACTATTCTTTTTTATGCATGCTGAGGATCTCATACATTTCTTTCTGCTCCATTTGTTTTACCTTTCGCTGTTCTGGCGTTGGGCCGGGGGGGATTGGTTTTGGTTTTTTGGTTGGTTGTTTCAGTTTTGTTTTGTTGGTTTGGTTAGGGGTTTGGGTTTTTTTTTGGGGGGGGGGTTAAGTACTCTCTCATCTGGTTTATTCTGTAGTATTTCCAAATTTTGTTTACAAATTATTTGCTTTCTGAAGTACTCTCTCTCCTAAAATGAGTTTGGAAATGGAGAATCCATGTGGCACTCATTCTCATGAAAAATTCACAGTGGTTTAGGCACAGTGATAATTGGACCACAGAGATATAGCAAGATTTTCTTATTATAGCTCTCCGTAGGACTATAAATTATTGCCACTACATTTAAACATATTTAATTAAATTTCATGGAAGTCATATGATGTAAAAATGGAAATAAGATGCATTTTTTTACAGTAAGGATAGCTAACTGAAATGAATTGTTTGAAGAGGCAATAAACAGAATGACAATTTAGAAAGTATGCTTTATTTCAACCTTAAATTAGTAGAATCACAGAATCAGTCAGTGTTGGAAGGGACCACAAGGATCACCTAGTTCCAGCCCTCCTGCCATGGACAGGGACACCCTACCCTAGGTCAGGCTGGCCACAGCCTCATCCAGGCTGGCCTTAAACACCTCCAGAGATGGGGCCTCAATCACTTCCCTGAGCAACCCATTCCGGGCTCTCACCACTCTCATGCTGAACTTCCTCCTCATGTCCAGTCTGAATCTCCTCACCTCCAGCTTTGCTCCATAGTAGTTGTGTACATTTGCTGAAAGAAATAGTAGGTACTAAACTATGGTTAATTTGGAGGTGATGAACAAATCAGTAGTGGGTTATTTATTACCTTTTTTGGACAAAGAATCGGAGGTTTCCAGACCATACACCTACAGTTGTGGAAACATCTATAATGTGCATTAAAGTAATAAAAATACAAATAGCACTGAAGCCCTTAGCAATATATGTACCCATAAACATGTCTGATAACTTAGGTCTCCCCCTTCTACTTTAAAGCAGTCTGGAGGAAAAAAAAAGTTGACATCATGGTGTACCAGAAGTCATTTATGCTGTCTGTGCTTTGGCAAGCCTTTTGCACTGATAATGGCTGACTACAACTTAGTAACTTGCAAACTATGCAACAGTTATAAAACTGCTCACTGATTAGCTTCAACTACAGAAAAAAAAAGCTTTTGAAGGAGTAGTTGATTCCTTGTTTTTATCTTTAAAGGAGTTATTGGAATTCTGAAACAAATGTGCCATTTATGAATATTTTTCCTAGTAATTCAGATGTTGCAGATTTCAACACTATAAAAAAAGGAAAGCTCTGATTTTCAGGTATCATACACATTATTCACAAGCATGTGAATTATAACCTTCACTTGTAAAGCTCCCTGCACTAGAATGAAAACTCACTTGTTTCACAATAGGAGCCTCCACTCATCTATACAGGTTCAGCCAGTTTAAGGATGGAAGTATCATCATGGCACTATAATACTTTCCTAGGCACACACACAGTTTCCTAGACATGTATAAAGCTTCCTTGAAGCAAATGCTTAATCTATGACCTATCTAATGCTCCAGAAGCATCAGAAACTCACAGAAAAGACAGACACTGCAGGTTCCTTTTGGTCATAAGTGATGTTTTCAGTTACCATGGGGTTTGATCTCATCAGCTGAAGAATGTTCACCAGACAGAATGGCTTATTTATCAGCCTGTCTCTGCCTTGCATGGAGTACACTGTAGAGATCCCTGAGCTAGCAGAGATGCAACTCGATAAATCCACATGGTGCAGATCAGCTCTACGGCTGACCTAACAAGTTCCGCTTCACGGCTATGTTTATTAGCTTGAACGCACCGCTGCACAAATGCGGCTTAGCCTGCAGTCAGACCCAAGGTGATTCACATCCAATCAGCTCAGGGAGCTCTGCACCATCTATTTGCTACTTCTGGTTATGGTTAGTATTATCAGCCCTGGATCAGATGTGTTCACACCTGTGCTCTAGACAGATTTTATATGCTATGTGGAAGCTTACCTGAACAATACACCATTGAAAACACTTTGCTTTCTAGTGCAGATGTGGACCAAAGTTTCAGCCAGGTAAAGATTAATCTTTCTTAAAAACTTTGATACTTGTAAAGTTACTGGTAGTTTGTTTTCAGTTAAGTAAAGGTGATTATTTAATAGCAGAGATTAATAAGTTTGTTTGTTTTAATTCTAAAGTCTTATATTTTACCACTAATCCACAGCCAATCACTGCTCTAAATAGAGAGAGCAGAACAAAGAAAAGCACAATAGCAGCTGTTTCTTAGAATGATTTTAAGCTGATCTTTAGTCTGAACTTAAAGTTACAATTTCTAGGAATCCTGGAGAACAGAAGGTTAAAACCAGAAAGATCTACTCTTTCTGCATAAAGCCACCTATCCCTTTCCAATCTACATCATACTCATAATCACATGCAAATTATGTGATTTTCAACTGTTTGTTGAATTTGTGCCAACAATTAATCATAGCAGAAAAACATTTTTAAGAACTCAGAAACCTCACTATGAGTCTTACATATCCTGCTGTGGTGGTTTGACCCTGACTGGGTATGAGGTGCTCACCAAGCTGCTCTATCATTCACCTCCTCAAATGTACAGGGGAGAGAGAACACATCAAAGGCTCCTTGGTCAAAATAAGGACAGGGAGAGATCACTCAGTAACTACCTTCACAGGCAAAACAGACTCAAAGTGAGGAAAGGCTCCGAGGTGACCTCATTGTGAACTTTCAGTAGCTTAAGGGGGCTACAGAAAAGCTGAGGAGGGACTTTTTAGACTGTGAGATAGTGATAGGACTGGGAGGAATGGATCAAAGCTGGAGTTGGGTAGATTCAGACTGGATGTTAAGAAGTTCTTCAGCATGAGGGTGGTGAGACCCTGGAAGGGTTTGCCCATGAAGGTGATGGAGGCCTCATACCTGGAGGTGTTTAAGGCCAGGATGGATGAGGCTCTGGTCAGCCTGATCTAAGGTAGGGTGTTCCTGCCCTTGGCAGGGGGGTTGGAACTAGATGATCCATGTGGTCCTCGGCTCAACCTGGCATTAGTTCTACTGGACATGAGGGAAGCTTCGTGCAGCTTCCCACAGAAACCAATCCTGTAGTCCTCTCCAATACTACACCTTGCCACACAAAGCAATAGACCTGCAGAGTCCCATTACCACAATCAGAACTCAGAGAACAACAGTTCTGCAGTAAGCATTGTAGTTTGATACAGTGGATTAGGTGTGAGTAACTTAAAGAACCATTGCAAAACCTCATTGATCGCTTCTCCTAACATTACAAAGAATCATGTTAATGCAGACCCCTTTTAAAGGCCCTCATCCCTGGAGAGATGGTATTTAGTACGACTAGAAAGAGCTGGCACTGCTCCAGCCTAAGTGTTCCTTCTTAAAATGCCTACAGTTACTCTGGTTAATGAGAAACATATTAAACACAAAGCAGTTCCTGCCACAAAGCTGTGAAAGAGTCATCATGCTCCAAGTTAGAAGTGGGGAAAAGGGTAAATTAAACTGATCACTCCTGTTTTTTAGTTATTCCAGAGAAAAGCCAATTTATTCACAACCAATCTCCAATGTATTTCCTTAATTAATGCAATTTGATAAACTGAAATAAATTCATGATGTCATTAGCTGAGTTATGCTTAATGAAGTTGGGCTGTATGAAACATTAACTTCAACACTGAATCCAATCCTTTGGACTAAGAAATAGTCATTCATCATTTCAGCACATTTACTCTGGACATTTCAATCATAAGGCCTTATCACATAATCATCATGTCCTGATAAATCTACATATATTAACAATTTGATCAATGCCATCATTAAGCTCAGACCATGAAAGATTCTACCAATTGGCATTATAGACTTTGAATGTGTTCTTTGACAACCTAGGGTCTTTACCAGTCAATGATAAACAGTTATCTAATTGACAACTGCCAAACTGCAATTGGAAATAACAGTCCTATTACCTGGTTGGTTCAGCTATTCTTTCTTCCACAGAGCTCTGTACATCAAAGTGGTATAGGTAATATTCCCAGAGGCACCACAAAAGGAGTATAAACTTTAATAGATAATGAAGAATATTCTCTTAAATGTACCTTATGGAATCATAGAATCAACCTGGTTGGAAGAGACCTCCAAGATCATCCAGTCCAACCTAGCACCCAGCCCTAGCTACTCAACTAGACCACGGCACTAAGTGCCTCATCCAGTCTTTCCTTGAACACCTCCAGAGACAGTGACTCCACCACCTCCCTGGGCAGCCCATTCCAATGCCAATCACTCTCTCTGGCAAGAACTTCCTTCTAACATCCAGCCTATACCTTTCCCGGCACAACTTGAGGCTGTGTCCCCTTGTTCTATTGCTGGTTGCCTGGCAGAAGAGACCAACCCCCACTTGGCTACAAACCTCCCTTCAGGCAATAAAGCCTTGATAGGGACATTCATAAGTGACAAAAACTTAGTGTGGTCTTCTTTTGTTTATATATTTAAAGTGAGTTTTTTTTCGGGAAGGAAGGGGATTGTGCTATTCAAAATACAGACATGATTCTATTCCACTGCCAAACACTGAAATATTTGGAAGGGGATTGTGCTATTCAAAATACAGACATGATTCTATTCCACTGCCAAACACTGAAATATTTGGAAGGGGATTGTGCTATTCAAAATACAGACATGATTCTATTCCACTGCCAAACACTGAAATATTTGTTCATGTGAGGTTATTTCTTTATTAAATTCCAATAGGATATATCATAAGCAAAGATCAGTTCTATATGGGCTAGTAGACCCAAAGGAAAGTTTCTGATGTAATAATGATCTTGAAAACTTGATCTCCTGAATTAAATCAGGAAAACGTGAGTACTCCTTCTGATGAACACAGTGTGATTCTCTGCTGCAATCATTATGTAAAGAGAAACATCAGAATATTTGAAATTCTATTCCTAATTCTAGGCTATGCTGTACAACTAATGGGGAAGAAGAGAGGGGACAAAATGCATTTGGAGCTTTGCAGAAGAGAAATGAAAAAGCTTCCCAGAACTGGCTCAGAAAGCCTGTTTAAAATTAACTTACTTGAGAGAACAAATTATATGCTTATGGGATTTTTATTGCACTGATAAATGTTTGAATACTCCTGCATGTTTATTTCCCAAATTTTCACTGGTTTACAGCTGTAGAGTTTTACTGTAATGGTTTAATATGCTATGAACACATTCATTTGCTTATATAGTAAAATTGGTCTGATAGAAAAAAAATTAGCACTCTATTATACATATAGAAGGAAAGAACTGACAATATTCAAGATATAAGAACGCTCTATGAGGTTTTGTAATGGTAGATGTCAAGTTCTATTCATTAGTTTCCTTCATTTAAATTGTTTTCTACTCTTGGTTCAATCTTCATTGCACTTTAATAATAACATTACAAGGAAGAGATCATTAAAACTAAAATTTGAAACTCGGTGTATGGCTTGATCAAATAATTAGAACCATAGCATCATAGAATCAACCAGGTTGGAAGAGACCTCCAAGATCATCCAGTCCAACCTAGCACCCAGCCCTAGCCACTCAACTAGACCATGGCACTAAGTGCCTCATCCAGGCTTTTCTTAAATACCTCCAGAGACAGTGACTCCACCACCTCCCTGGGCAGCCCATCCCAATGCCAATCACTCCTCTGGCAACAACTTCCTCCTAACATCCTGCCTAGACTTCCCCTGGCACAACTTGAGACTGTGTCCTCTTCTGTTGCTGGTTGCCTGGGAGAAGAGACCAACCCCCACCTGGCTATAGCCTCCCTTCAGGTAGTTGTAGACAGCAATGAGGTCCCCCCCGAGCCTCCTCTTCTCCATGCTAAACAACCCCAGCTTCCTCAGCCTCTCCTCACAGGGTCTGTGTTTCAGATCTTTCACCAGCTTCGTTGCTCTTCTCTGGACAACTGAAACAGCAGTCTGATTAATCAAACATTTGCATATTATTTATGCTAAAAGAATTGAGGCTGTAAGCAACAGCTCAGGCTTCTTGCACGAATTCAATGCTTATTGGTCCTTTGCTAAAATCAAGTGTGGGATACAAAGCCACTCTCAAGGAGAAAGCCGTGGATCACAGCTTACAGACTCTCTAATTCACTGTGTCAGTGACACTTGTTTCAGATTTGTGCACTGACCTGTTAAGAAAAAAATTATTTGTAGGCAATTTCACTCCTAAAATTAAAGTTCAAATTGCCATATAAACACTTTGAATATTAGGTTGTAGCCAGGTGGGGGTTGGTCTCTTCTGCCAGGCAACCAGCAATAGAACAAGGGGACACAGTCTCAAGTTGTGCCGGGAGAGGTATAGGCTGGATGTTAGGAGGAAGTTGTTGGCAGAGAGAGTGATTGGCATTGGAGTGGGCTGCCCAGGGAGGTGGTGGAGTCACCATCCCTGGGGCTGTTCAAGAAGAAACTGGATGAGGCACTTAGTGCCATGGTCTAGATGACTGGATAGGGCTGGGTAGTAGGTTGGGCTGGATGATCTTGGGGGTCTCTTCCAACCTGGTTGATTCTATGACCCATACAAGAGAGGAAAATATCTTTAAGTCAGCCACTGAGGTTTAGCTAATTAAGGAGTATCTAGGTAATTTTACAGGTTCTTTAAATATACAAGATCACCTAGGTTTGGAAGTGATTATCATATTCCTTTTCAGTTGGTTTTGTGGTTTTTTTTTTCCATTTTCAAACACAATTTGAAGAAAAATCTATTGGTGTAAAACAATAACAGTTTCTACATTTTTTCATCTGGGAAAGAAAAAAAAAAAGTTTTGCATTTCCTGCACACATTTTCATTTCATTCTCTGAAAAAAAAAAAAAAACCAGAGAAATTCCAGTAACCAGTGTCATAAAGTCAGGCTAGGGACAAAGACTTCCTGGATGTCTGTTTTCCCTGACAATGACTCCATATTTTTGTAACTGTAGAAAACCCAGCACTAAGAATCATAACAGAGCTAAGTCATTTGAACTTGCTCTTTGTAAAAACAAAATGTTTTTTAGAGTTCCAGCAATCGTCTGTTCCATCTAGTTGTAGCTAAGCAACCAGCACTTTGACAAGCTTCTTCCGTCACTGTTCGTGTCCCCAAACATATGGTTTTCCAAAACTGTAATTACAATTTAACAGTGGTAAAACAACATGGCAACTACCATGAGATACAGCCTCGCAGATCACCACACCACAAATTAAGCCAGTGGTAATTACATTACCATTGCCAGAAGCAGCCAATCTATTTTCTAATGTAAAATCAAATGTTGACCCAGGTAGATTTAGGATAATGATTTTAACATTTATTTGCGTAATTTATAATGAATTATATCAAATATCCATAACATTTCTACTAATGTATTTAAAAGAAAAACAATACTTAGTCTGATTTAATCACAGCAGTACTTGACATCTGACAGTTGGGTTTTTTGAATGAACAGCAAGATATAGCTTGGTCCTATTCTACGTACAAACCTGGGATCTGTAACACACACTCTTGATCATCATAGAATCAACCAGGTTGGAAGAGACCTCCAACATCATTCAGTCCAACCTAGCACCCAGCCCTAGCCACTCAACTAGACCACGGCACTAAGTGCTTCATCCAGTCTTTCCTTGAACACCTCCAGGGATAGTGACTCCACCACCTCCCTGGGCAGCCCATTCCAATGTCAATCACTCTCTCTGGCAACAACTTCCTCCTAACATCCAGCCTATACTTCCCCTGGCACAACTTGAGACTGTGTCCCCTTGTTCTATTGCTGGCACAAGCTAAGTGTGTGTACCTTACACCACAGGACCCTGGGCAGGCCAGACTCAGAGGCTCGAGGTTCTTTTGTGTCTGTTTCCTGTGCTTACCTCTCTGGTGGAGCAGAAAAACATGCCTAGGCAAGGCAGGACATGTATAAGCCTATTTTGGGCCTATCAGGCCTACCACAACAGTTTGATTTATTGTTGAGTAGCTTAGCTTTAAAGTTGCACAAAAAGTATTCTGCAGTACTGCCTCCGAATACGATTAAAACCAAACAGAAAACAAACAACAAAAAAGTGCCAGAGATTTATGTAGTAGAACTTGAAATAAAGTGTTAACTGAAGTAGCTCTAGGATTCTAAAGAGTTTATTCCTGGATTCCAGGCTTTATGTCTGCCTTCATGTTTTGCCCTTACTAGATTAATAGAGTGGTTTGGAAGGGATCTTAAAGATCATCTAGTTCCATGGGCAGTGACACCTTCTATTAGACCAAGTTGCCATCTTGGTCTAACAAAAGTCCCATCAAACCTGGCTTTGAATACTTCCATGGTTGGAGCCTCCACAACTTCAGTGGGCAACCTATTCCAGGTCCTCATCATCCTCCTGGTGAAGAATTTATTCCTAATGTTTAATCTAAGTTTAGCTTCTTCTAGTTTGAAGTCATTACCCCTCACCTTACCACTGTATTTTGTTGTAAAAAGTCCATCTCCAGTGATGCTTCAGGTGCCCTTCAAATACTGCTATGAAGCCAAACCACAGCTTTCTCTTCCCTAGGCTGAGCAACTCAAATTCCCTCAGTCTGTCTTCATAGAAGAGATACTCCAGCCTTCTGATCATTTTTGGTGAAAATTGAAAAAAATGAAATTATATTAAATGTTACATCTGGGCTAAAATAACTTTTTGAACATATTTGGAAGGAAAGTGTCACACAGAGCTAAAGAGTGCATTTTACAAGCATGAGTGGAATTCCTCTGTTATCATGCCAATAAAGGACAAATCTCATATCAGACTGGAGTATTAACTGGATTAAACAGGCATTGTCACTATAATGATATCACAATGAGCTCAATTTGGTCATAGTTATTGAAAAATGGATCAAGTGGCACTCTCCAGCTATCTTAAAAATCACTAAAATGGAGAAAAGGAAGAGCAGTAGGAAGGGAGAGCTGCCCTGGTAAGAGGACATCACCACTGGGACATTTCTTTGCACTTCTCTACTTCTGTGAAATTATTCTTAGAACTTTCAATATTGAAATGCTTCCAAAGAAATAGGAAAGATTTAGGGGGAAAGAAACCTGCTAACAAGAGGAGCACAGTAACTAAGGCACTGGTATCAATCAACACATTGACAGCTGGGGGAGTTCTAGCAAATAATACTCCTGTAAGCCTACTATGTCTACACTGAGTGTTCCTGGAGAAGATATTCACCTAAGACTGGTGAGATAACTCTTCAGTGTTTGATCTAAGATAAGCATATGGATTCTCTCTGTTAATGAGGAGAAATAAGCTTGGGTTGGTAGACAACATAAACCATCCAAAAAAAGGTATCTGAGGCACGTGCAGTGAATGCCCCTGTAGATGCCATCTGTATTGCCCACAGAAGAAACCAGGACCTCATTTATAACAGATGCTTAACCTCTCAGAGGCTGAAGACAAGTGAGCTGTATCCTACTCATAATGTGCCTATTGGATCAATATATTAACTGCTGCTGAAATCTTCAGAAGATATAAAGCTGATTGCTACAAATTCTACTTGTGTATGTTCCAGTTCAGTGGAAGGCTGACTTCTCTGGTGATGTTTCTGAAATTAAGATGTTAAGCTTATAATGAAATAATTTGCTGCATCACAGCCTTCACATGGTTTGCTTTTTTTAGGAAGTCAGAGAAACCAAAATCCAGTTTGAAAATACAGACTTCTTAAAGATACTAAGTGGAGTGTAGGAAGAGAACTAGTTTCAAAATGCATAGGCTGTATTGTAAGGTGATTTTAATATGCAGACTGTGAGTTACATATTAGACATATTCTGAACTGCTACATTTGGGGACAGAGTGGCTGGGGACATAGTGGCTGGAGAGCAGCCAGGAAGAAAAGGACCTGGGGGTACTGGTAGACAGTAGCTGAAGGAGAGCTGGCAGTGTGCCCAGGTGGCCAAGAG
>WAAF01011639.1:114836-188522 GCA_013400475.1 Tricholaema leucomelas
CTGGAGATGTTCAAGAAAAGTCTGGATGAGGCACTTAGTGCCATGGTCTAGTTGACTGGATAGGGCTGGGTGCTAGGTTGGACTGGATGATCTTGGAGGTCTTTTCCAATCTGGTTGATAGTGTGATTCTAAGTTGACAAACAAGGAGTGGAGCTCAATCTCAACACCCAGACACATCAGCTTGTGCAAGTTTTCTGCATGGACTAGAAGTACATTTACTCTTGTCTCTGAAGCCCATCACACCATTTCTTGGTGTGCAGGTACCATACTGTGACCTAAGTGTTTGTTTAAACAACTCCAACTGAGGCTTAATTCACCACAGACATAGCTGTTAGAAACAAGCATTTAGAAGTGAAAATAGCTCAGTGGCCTGCTCGGTGCTAGTGAGATGAGCAGGAGGAGGTGCTGTGCCTCTTTGAAGCGAAGCTATTTGCAAGTACTGTTGTGAAAACACTGGCCAAAATAATAACAAGAAAATAAAGTCCTGCTCCTGCTCTGGCCTAGCACTATCCATTGAAGTTTTATTTTCCCTAACACATTATGGGGAAAATGTTAAGACACAGCAAATATTTACTTGGAATTTAGCCAAAGTACTAAAAGTTGAAAAGAAGGTGGTAGAAAATAGATAACAGATACCACTTACACCATTTACACAGTTGCCTGTGCTGCTTCATTTCTGAGTTTAATATGCAGCTCAGGACCTCTCTCCTCTCTGCTTATTTTAACTGGCTACATCTGGAGTAAATTAAACACATAGTTTAATCTTCTGTCCTTCTTAAATCTAGATTTCAGTGGAATTACTCCATATTGCCCATGTATATAGATGAGCTTTGCACACTTACCATCTGCAAACGCTCATAACTTATTCTAAGCTCACCATTTACTTCAAATTGTTATTGTAACATTGCAGCATGAAGGGTTTTGGTGTTTTGTTTTAAGAGCATTTGTTATCAGAAATTGTTTTATTGCACACTGGCCTAAGCAAGTTTGTTTTGACAGAAGAGAATCAAATCACAAAATTGCCATCAGATTTATTGCACATTATACTGAAATTTTAGCTCATATTTGAGAAAGAAAAACCACACCATTTTATTATCTTTACATTTATATAAGAATATATAATTATATAAAAATATATTATATATATATTTATTTCTGGAGACTTTAAATTGTTCCTGTGATATAAAGGTATCCTAAGAAACTTGTTGTACCTACACCACTGAAAAAAATTAGCTCTATCTTATTTGCCTCCTCCCTTTAGATACCAGCATACACTGATATGATCTCCTCTGATCTTTCTCTTCTGTAAGCTAAAGAGTCTCAATTAAAAAGTGAGACCTATTTCATGGTACAGTTTTGTCCTCAGTTAGTCCCAAGGTCCTTAGTTGACACTATTCAACGAGCTGCCTTTTCTGGATGCTTCTCTCAGAGGAAGACTACAAGAAGTTACAAAAAAAACCAAAAACAAAACCAAAACCAAAACAAAGCACACTGCAGAGGGTACAGGTTTTGAATTCTTAAAAAACAAACCAAAAAACCACAAAACCAAAAATCCTAACCAAGCAACAACCTCTCTTAAAGATACCCCACATGACAGCATGCTAGGATCCACAGTCTCTTTTTAGATCAGCTCTTTGTGACTGTTCATTTGTTTCAAGTGAAGAATTTAATAGCATGTTAGGATATTTAAAGAGGTAGCCAAAACAAAGTGCTAAGAAGTAGCAAGGCGAAAGCTTCGGAAAGGCTGAAACAAAATGCATACTGTTCAGCATAACTATGACAGAAGACTTTAAGAGCACTCCTACATAGGCTCAGTCATCTTATTTTTTAAGTAAAAGTACTCTGTGTTTGCACTAAGCAACAACAAATACCAAGAAAAAGAGAGAGATTAAATGCAAAAAGACATAAGTAAAAATATTGAAGTCACTGGAAAAAAAATACCACAAAACTTAAGAAAGATGCAAATGTTGATGAGTTAAATATAAAAATACAGTGCAGCAGGTAATATTGGACTCAATGGAGAAAAAAAAAACCAAACACAAAAGTAAACCAAAAAAGAGATGCAAACATTGGTGAGATAAAGATAAAAATACAGTGCAGCAGATAATATTGAAATCACTGGGAAGAAACCCCACAAAACTAAACAAAAAAAGAGATGCAAATACTGGTGAGCTAAATATAAAAATACAGTGCAGCAGATAATATTGAAGCCACTGGAAAAAAAAAAACATAAAACTAAAGAAAGATGCAAATGTTGATGAGTTAAATATAAAAATACAGAGCAGCAGATAATATTGGAGTCACTGGGAAAAAACCCCACAAGACTAAGCAAAGATGCAAACATTGGTGAGTTACATATAAAAATACAGTGCAGCAGATAATATTGGAGTCAATGAGAAAAAAAACCCACAAAACTAAACAAAAAATAAAGATGCAAACATTGGTGAGATAAATATAAAAAACACAGTACAGCAGAGAATAGATTTTTGTGAAAAATGTGCAGAAATCATCCAACATTACATCCTTTTCAAACAGCACAGAAAGAGGATACTTGCCAGACAATGTGTAGAGTCAACAGGTGATCAAAGCACAAAGCAATGTTAAAATAAAAGATAGTCTGAAGCAGAAAACCTAAATCCCATTTTTCCATCACAATGGAGGACCTAAAGCAGGTAGCCAAGCCAGAAGCCTTGTTTGTGAACAACTTACTGGAAGATCTGTTTCAAACTGGTTAAGCCACACCTTGAGTACTGTGTCCAGTTCTGGACCCCTCAATTTCTTCACTCAAGTTCTTCACTGAGAGAGTCATTGGCTACTGGAATGGGCTGCCCAGGGAGGGGGTGGAGTCGCCGTCCCTGGAGCTGTTCAAGGTAGGATTGGACGTGGCACTTGGTGCCATGGTCTAGCCTTGAGCTCTGTGGTAACGGGTTGGACTTGATGATCTATGAGGTCTCTTCCAACCTTGGTGATACTGTGATACTGTGAAATGGAAGTGGCAAAACTCTAAAGTAGTGAAAGGAATAGTAACAACCTGCCAGACTTAGGTAGTATTTAGTGAAGTATGAAGTAGCTGACCTGTTTAACTGTGGTGTGTCTGCTAGCCATTAAAATTGCCTTAGCAGAGCTGGAACAGAAGGTGACAAACATAGGTGTCCCAGGTTGAGGCTACAGGGTTAAAAGTTTTCTGGGCACTAGAAGATTGTTATTCAATTCCATAATTCTGCTATCTTTTTATAAACTCACAACAAGGTCAGCTCTGAAATATCCTAAACCTGTAAATATGAAACCTGTTTCCTATACTTGAAAAACAAAGAAGCAAACAAACCAAAAAGAAGTGCAACCTTTAATAGACAACAGATTGTGCATAAAAACACACACAAAATCACAGCAATATGGGATTCTGGGGAGGAATCAAGCACTGACTGCTAAAAAAAAAAAAAATGAGCCAGCCCTTGCAAATCTACTAGAATATTTTTAAGGAGTCCTTATGCGCAAGGAGAAGAGTCAACAAAACTCTACAGCCTCTGGTAGTCTCCATAAAGCTTTTGTTAAAGCTTTTACCCAAACCTCTGAAGAAAGCTTGAGTTGTTGTGAGATAAAAGGGGAGACCACCAAAAGCATAAACAAGTATTTAAAAGAGCAGAATTAAATAGTAAGAACGAGTGCTTAAGTGTAAATGACTGAGGCCATTATTAGGAATTAATGTCTGGATATGCTATTCAATTAATCAGTTTGCTAAAAGAATGTGAATGAGATGACAAACATTTCTAACAATATTAAGTTTGGGTAGTAAACATTAATATTGACCAAAGAAATTCCCTAATTAATCACCTGATGCCAAGAAATAGCAGATAAAAGCCCATGTTGTCTCGGTTCTAATTTGAATTCCCAGAGACTCAAACATATTTGACAGAACCAACAACAACTTTATAGAGTGCCCTTCCCTCTTCCCCTTCCCTTTCCAAAAGAAAGAAGATTCGATGTAGAGAGAGAAGGAGGTAGGCATGCCCAAATAAATAAATCTCACTCGATTTGGAACAAAAAGAAGAAAATAACAATAAATTAAGAAAAGGTACCTGAGATAGGGAAGTTACAAAGGTATAGGGAAGGGAAAACAAATACAAACTGTGTAAATATAATCAGATTTTGCTGGTAAGGGGTGACTCTCTTAAGAAATTCCTGTTAGGACCTTGCAATTGTGTAGGAAAGGTTAGAAAGTACTGAGTTTTCTTTTTCTTACCAAAACATCTTGCAGTACTTAGGAAATTGCCCTCCCATGAACACGATAAAATGGAGAGTTAAATTAACTCTTGCCCCAAATAGATGGACTGAAGTGCTCCAAATTCCTGGGTTTTTTAATGAAGATTTCACATTACAGCAGAGACATTCGGAAACTACTTCAGTCCTACCCCCAGCCTACATCTAGTACTTTTGTATTAATAGTATTTGACACTAAGTAACAAAAAGTGAGCTGAAGAGAGGATGTTGGTTCAGCCAATGTCACATCCAGGTACAAGTGAAATCTGATGCAGACAGGTGTAAAAGGAAGGAGCTATGAACGGAAGCTGCGTTTTCGTGAATCAGATGGAAACAAAGACATCGATATGACTTGAGCTTAGCTTCAGGAGACCTAGTTCAGACTCTTACAAAACCTTGACTAGAGACTAAAAAATGTGTTATTAGAAAGAAAAAAGCAAGCCTAAAAATCCGTGCTGAGAATGCTCTACATTTGGTCCATCTTAGTACACCTGGGTTTGCTTTTCCTGCTAGAAAACAGCATTCTTAATCTGTTGTTTCTAGAACTGTGTGGAATGTATATTGAAATAGTGATTGAAAATTTGGCAATTGTGAAGGCCATATTGAAAAAAAGAGGCTAAAAAACTCAGACCAGCAAAATCAAAAGAACTTCAGTAACTATTTGAACCTTAGCCATGAAGCTCCTGACTGTGAAAAGAAATCTACAGAGGGAAAATATAGATGTGGAGCAAAAAGTATATACACTTAAGCACCCTACTTTAAAGAAATTACTTCGAAATATTGAAGGGATTGCATTGTTTGTTTTCACCTCCTTAGAAGCTGTGCTAACTCAGAATGGACTGTCAAAGTGGGCATTTGAGGAAGTATTTGTAAGTTAGGTTGTACTGTCCTCAACTTCGTTTTCACTACTCTTTTTTTTCCTTTTCTGTTTCTTAATGCTTTTGTCTTCTCATTACCTTGTTGTAATATGTAAGGAAAAAACGGTTTCTGATTATCAAATAACTTACTAGAACAACAAAGTACCGTGCTGCACAGACAGCCCATAGAAGTGGGGCTCATACATATGCTAAGGAAGGGTATAAGAAAGAGCACAGCATGCATACAGTAAAGCTTCTTCACAATTACATGTCTGAACTTGTGGTTATAACTTTGTATAAAAGGTCCTGTGGAGAGTTTCAATTTGGTGGATATGTCCATTTGTCCACTACTTTTTGAACTACATAAAATGTTGGAGTTTACAACTGATAGGAATTAATTCCAAAGTTTATCCATACATGCCGTGGAGGTGTACCTCCATCTGTTTGTTTTAAATCTGCTCTCCCATAACTCCATTTAATTTCAATTAATTCTTGTAATATAAAAATCAAGGAATATTTGTTTTCTCTTTACATTCTCAAGACTATGCTGTTTTCTTCAAGACCTCTTTAATATTTTGTTCTAGGCCAATGAGTCTATGTCTACTTGCTTGTTGCTCATATAAAGATCACAGAATCATAGAATCAACCAGGTTGGATGAGACCTCCAAGATCATCCAGTCCAACCTAGCACCCAGCCCCAGCCACTCAACTAGACCATAGCACTAAATGCCCCATCCAGGCTTTTCTTAAACACCCTTAGAGACGGTGACTCTACCAGCTCCCTGGGCAGCCCATTCCAAAGCCAATCACTCTCTCTCTGAAGAAATTCCTCCTAACATCCAGTCTATACTTCCCTCATCACAACTTGAGACTGTGTCCCCTTGTTCTACTGCTGGTTGCCTGGGAGAAGAGACCAACCTGTATCTGTAGACAGCAATGAGGTCCCCCCTGAGCCTCCTCTTCTCCAGGCTAAACAACCCCAGCTCCCTCAGCCTCTCCTCATCGGGTTTGTGCCAGGCCTTTCACCAGCTATTGCATCAGAGAGGGTGATTCCTACTTTTAAGATGCATTCCATTGAAACAATCATTAGCAATAACACTATGTTTTAATGTGTCCAGGCACAAACAGGCAGAAATTCTCCATTTTTCTAGCCAACTTCTGTATCCTGCAGAATACTACAATTTATTTGGTGTGGACAGCTACCTGCCTTTTAACTAGTTTTCACTGAAGACTCTTCAGTCATCTGTCACTGGGGATTTCCATGCACTGTGAAATGTGCCTGACTTAGCACATGTTTGCAAACAGCCGTGGAAATGAAGAAATATTTAGGTATGTGACTTTAAGCAATAACATCTGTATTCGCCCAGAGTCTTCTGTTCTAACCTACAAAGACACTACAGCAGAGCTGCTTGTGTAAACCCAGCCCTGAGATGCTCCACATAGGCAAAAATGACATCTCCAGTAGACATGTAGCCTAGTAGAATTTTAGTGCTCACTTTAGTAATGTAGATTCAGGACAGAGTTTAGTCCACCTAATTCAGGCATTTCTTTGCCAATGAAAATTATCTGTAGTCCATTCCTATTTGTGTAAGGACCTAAGGCCTCCATTGAGGGGATTCAATATGGGTTGGACTGGATGATCTTGGAGGTCTCTTCCAACCCAGTTGATTCTATGACAATGAAAGGTTTCTAAAGGTTTAGTTTTTTTCCTAACTATAGGTCTCTAACTGGAAGATTAGAGACTGTGAGGATGAGTGGGTTGCAGTGCAGCAGAGCTGGTCTGAAGACATCAGTACACCAGCTCTAGATTGGTCCTTGGAGCCTTTTATTTGCAATAAACATGTTTTTTCAATTAGAGTAATTAGACTTTTATCAGCTTATAAACAGAAAATGTCACTAATTCCTAAGTACTTTTAGGAGATAGCCTAATTTACAGTCAGACTGGAAGATTACTCTTAACAGTAATCAGGCTTCTCCGGAGATCATTATAAAAGCCAAGGGTTGTACATATAATTCTGGATTAATAGAGACCTCAAGGCAGGAGATCTCTTCCAGAGCAGGCACTTCTGAACAAGCACGTGTAAGTAAGGTTAGTCTCATAGAAAGCTGGCAATTAATTAAGGAGGCACTTAATAAATTTTGTATAAGGCATTAGGAAGGCAGGTAGATTGGATTGTCACAGAGTTAGGAAACATCTTTGTCCCAGTTTGGGGAAAGTTTGGTTAGATTACACTATGATGATTCTATTATGTGGTGTGTGTACCATCCATTACTTCAACCATTGAGCAGTTTTGTGTATCAGTCAAGTAGATTTATGTGCTTAGATTTCATTTTAGGCACCCAAGATAATTCTAGGTATGGGCATCACCATATCATAATAAGAAAAACTGAGAGTTTTCCAAGGTTTCTGGGCTCATACATGAAATAGGTTTCAATGCTTAGCCGGGAGCTGAGGGAGGAAAAAAAGTTTAGGCAACATGATAGGAATTCAGAAAGAATCTGTTTTAGTGATCCTCTAACATCCTGTTGTACTCCAAGTGATGCAGTCTGAGGAACAAGTGAGTCATACAGGAACCAGGACAGGAACTGTCAGAGACACAAATACAGTGAGGAGTGGAAAAGGGTAGTTGGTAGAGTTAAAGGCTACTGCATGCCATGAATTGCAGAATCACAGACTAGTAAGGTTTGGAAGGCACCTTTGGAGATCATCTAGTCTAACCCTCTGCTAAAGCAGGTTCACATAGAGCAGGCTGCAAACATCAATGTTTCAACTTTTGCCTTGTGAAATATTTTCCACTGTTAAAAAAAAAAAAGGGGGAAAAAAAGGACAGAGACCATGTAGAATTACATAAAGAGAACTGCAGCTTGTCAGACCTGGGAAGTCTGCTATACCAGGATGGAAAATCTCCAGCTGGCATATGCTTTGGCAAAAGTACTTTTGAGGAGGAATTGGACTTTCAGAAAAGAGTTGAGTAGAGCATTTTGTATGACCAGAGGTCGAGAAAATAAACCCTGTGAGGAAACAGTGAACAAATGGAAATGATTTAGATCAAACAAGAAAAATGCTGAGACATTGTAGTCTCCAAGCATGGGAAACACTAGGGTACCGAGGAAGCCTGTTTAGCCTGGGGAAGAGGAGGCTTAGGGGGAACCTTATTGCTGTCTACAACTACCTGAAGGGAGATTGTAGCCAGGTGCAGGTTGGTCTCTTCTCCGAGGCAACCAGCAACAGAACAACGAGACACAGTCTCAAGTTGTGCTGGGTGAGGTCTAGGCTGGATGTTAGGAGGAAGTTCTTCCCAGAGAGAGCGATTGGCATTGGAATGGGCTGCCCAGGGAGGTGGTAGAGTCACCGTCCCTGAAGGTGTTCAAGAAAAGCCTGGATGAGGCACTTAGTGCCATGGTCTAGTTGAGTGGCTAGGGCTGGGTGCTAAGTTGGACTGGATGATCTTGGAGGTCTCTTCCAACCTGGTTGGTTCTATGATGATCAAGAGTGTGCGTGTTACAGATCCCAGCTTTGCACGTAAAATAGGACCAATCTATATTTCCATAGAATCATAGAAGAATCCACCTGACACAAACTCAGCCTCAAAGAGGTGTATGTGTTGAACGAAGTGGTCTCATTCCACAAAACTCTGAATAGGAATATAGGGACTGATGGTTAATTTGAGGAAGAGAAATATGTATGGTATTCATAATTCTTAGACATCTTGCAGGAAGAGTAGAAGTTGAGATTTGAGGAGAGAAATTGGAAACCTGAGATTCTGTAGAAGTTCTTGCCTTTTCTTGATGCATTTCTGCCACTTCCTGCTGGTCTTACATCGTGCACACGATGACAAACTTAGGTATATTTTACTATCTGTCTGAATTGTCCTTGGAAGATTCATGCAAAAGACAACTTTGTGAATGTCTCTTCTTCCCTCAGAAATTCCTCCCTCTCTAATTGGACCCAGCAAAGGGCTCTCTGTACAGTTAATCATTTCATCCCTGTCAGAGAAGTAGAGAAGGCAGGTGGCTGTCAAAATGGATTATAAAAGAGACAAAACCCCAAACAAACAAAAAAAAACCCATCCTATATTTGTGGGAAGAATTGAACATATTCTTATTTGTATCATTTCAGAGAATGCACTCCCCTCAAAGCTCAACATAGGCAAGCTTTTAAATAAACTGAAGGAGAAGGAAGAGCAAATTTAAAGCACAACATTTTGTATTTCTGCTTGTTTTTTCTCTCTGACTTCTGCATTTGGTTGAATTTCCCATTTTTTATTTCGCTTAACAAGTATACCTGACAGCTATGAAGTACAAAGGAAACATCCTCTCTGTTCAGTGGTCAGAGATTTTCCATTGTATCCATCTTTTATAACTATAGCAACATCTCTGCAGTGTATGCATCAACTCACATTACAACAATTGTGTATTTGAGACATACTAGGCTCAAACCAGCACATCACAAACAGATTTTATACAAAGCAAATCTACCTAGATTAGCTTTTACTGTTTAAAATGAGCTTCAGTAATGTAGGACATGGAATTTATAGCTCTATTAAAAAAGATTCTTGTTAATGGAAGGATGCAGGGGAAAGAGGAAATGGAATTTTAATGACCCACAGCACCTGCATGTTGTTTTCTGTGTGACAGGGCTATCACTCCTTAGTCTCCTGAAGTTTGATGTTTCTACTGTGTCTCAAGGTCCAGAAGGCAGGGGAATATTAGTAAGAAACATATCTGAACTACAAAGTTCCTCATATTTTAGAGAAAAGCCTGCAAATGTTACATAGCCCCTAATATAAGTTTCCCAAACCAACACAACAAAATACTATTTTAAGGAAAGCCTCATGTTTGTTTTTTTTTTTAAGTCAGCCTTTGGATTCTGACTCATTATTTTAGGACCTTTGCTGCTATCAATGCCAAGAAGGGCAGAACTTCAACTCATAAATAAAATACATCAAGAACAATTTAGTAGCTGCATAATGGGATGATTTTTGTATTGCTTGTGTTTGCCTGCAAAGTCAAAACCTGGACATTTTGATAATGCAGTCCAACCTCTTGTTTTCCATTTGAGATAGTTTTAGTTCTGTTCCACATTATGGGTAAAATGACCTTCACTCACAACTTTCTTTCATACTGGTCATTATCCACAGTCATTAGAGGGGAAAGCGGTCCCTGAACCTCCTCATGAAATGGTTCTCTCGCATTCATTACTGTATCATTATTCTGATTAACTCTTCCTACTTACCTGCTATGAGAGCAATCTTAACATGCCATATACAGGGAAGTTCTCCTATTTGTCCCACAAAATATAACACATATTAGCAGAACAAAATTGAGGCCATACTAAAAATGATAATAAAAAAGAAACTATAAATATTAATTCAACTTTATACTTCTAATCGCTGTAGGACTCCACTGCCATCCACCTACAGAAGATCTCTTCTTTAGTATGAAGATAATAACATTTCCTTTGGAGCAAATTCATAAGGTCATAAGACTGCATGTGAGGTAGTGTCATAACACTCCATCTGAGGTAGTGTCATTGCTAACACGCTGCTTTTAGAATGGTGTTGAAATACCCTTCAGAGAGGGCTCAACCTGCAAAGTCTGTACAAGCTTTAAAAAAAATTGATGTCTTATTTATCTTGCATTAAAAATTAAATATTAAAATAAAATTTAAAATAAATAACAGAAAAATAAATGGTTTAGGGATTCAATTTTTCCATTGTAATAAAAAACATTGCTTATGACATCACACAGAAAGGGGTAACTTGGGTATATTCTTACATCCTTCTATGCCCAGACCAAAATATTAATGTTCTTTGTCATGAAAACAAAAATAATTCACTGTTGCTGCACAAAAGATGATGATTTGATTCTGAGAGATGCTAGGTTTAGATCCAAATGGATTTACAGCCTCACACTTGGATGGTAAAAACCTGTTACACCTGACACGCAATGGTGCTTCTGACCCAGCACTTGGAGCCTCTGAGGTGATAGTATGCTTGCAGAGTGGTCTGAGTTCCAGTGACATTCACCGTGACTGGGTCAATCATATAGTACTTTAAAGGATCAGGACTATGATGTAATCAGTTAGTCCTGTGCTAGTTTGAAGCAAGCCAGAATGTTTTGGTGAGAAGAACTAGATTACAGCTGTGAAAGGAAACAGTGGTGATGTCTACTTCACTCATAGGCTTGCTGAGAGACAGGAGAATACGATTCCAAACATAGATAAGGCACTTGCTTCTCCTGCTGGGGAGCTCCAAGCTGCATCTCTCTAACCTCACCCTCCATTTTTCTTTCCTAATCCACTTTGCTTCCTAACCCCCTGGCCAAACCTCCATTCTTCCTTGGGACTAGGGTAAGGTTGAGAGGGGTAGGGGGAAGGTGAAGGGGCAGTTGGGAGCCCCTCCTGGGGACTCAGGTTTCTGGGAGGGCTGTTGTGTTTCTGTATTCCCTTTTCCCTTGTATATTTCTGTCTATAACTGTACCTACTGTAAATATCTGCTTGTATATTGTGCTAGCTGTAAATATAAGCTTCATTCATATTTCCAGAGCTGGCTGAGTCTAGTCTGGGTGATTTCTAAAGTGTGGGGGTTGGGGAACACCCGAATGTTCACACTCCAACCCTAGCAACGTCCAGATTTCACAGTAGCTGAACACAATATAAAAATCTTGCTCTTCAAAGACCTCACTCAACTTTTTAATACCTAGATATTTGCTTAAATCACAAGCACAGGAATTATGTTGTGGTCTTATATAAGCAAACTCTAACATATGCTTTGAATCACCTCTTCAGTTTCTCCTTATTCTGCTGACATATATTGCTGCTTCTGTAGCAGGGCTGGCAGAAAGGATGTGTATCTATCCTCTTCAGAGATTACTAACTGTCTTTGTCTAATGCAAATTCACCTCTACTGGTGATGCCAGTTTGTGTGCTCATCTGTGAAGCCCATACCAAATCTATGCTCCACTTTGCTGACTGTGCTATACAGTCATCTCTGGCAGATGCCTGAACTCTAGCTTTGGGGAGTCAATAACATCCCACAGCAAAATGTTCCACATTCAAATTCTGCATCAAGTGAAAGACCACCACATTTCATCAGTATTCTCAGGAGAACAGATTCCCTGAAAAATATGCATCCTTCCCTCCAGACAGATCAACGTTTCTGACAGAGATCAATGCATAAACAGCTACAGTTGAAGTGAACTTCAGTTTATCCTGCAAGTTTCACTGTGCAGGCAGGATTATCTTCTCAGGACAGCAATCCCTTGTCAGGTTTTTTTTCACATGACACTGTGGCAGAGGGATGAAGCTCAATCTTTTTAGGTATTTGCAAAACGTTTGCTTTGGTAGCTGTGAAATCAACACGTGTAAGCTGCAGCGAGTCTCAGAATTACACCCTTAAAACCTGAGTATTAGCTAATTCCAGATTCTGTAATCAAGCAATCAATCATTTGTTTTCAGCACGGTTCAAAGATCACACTGGAAGAGATTCAGGAGCCTGCTGGTCATCACCTATGTCCTACTTTGAGCAAGTGCTGCAAGAGGAGCAGCCTTTTATTACTGGTCTGAACAAATCCTCCTCTCAACCTTTCTCACACTCTGTCTCTGTTCATTAACCTCTTCTTCCACTCCAGAGAATTTGTTGGAGTTGTCATCTCTGATCATAACCAAACTCTGCTCAGTGGTTCACACTATCTTTCCCTCCACGAGATGCTTGTATCCCATCCAGCCACAGGGTCTGCTGCCTGGGCACAACAGTTTCCTGTGCTGCATCAATGACAGCACACATACCACTTTTGACACTGCTGCTGGTCTTCCCTGCTGTAATAAGCCAGTAGGGGAGACCAGACAGCTTATGCTGAGGCCTGGTGGATGATTTGCTGGCTAGCTACTGGTTTTCTTGCCACAAGTGGGAGAACCTTTGCTTCAGCTCATAGAGTTGAAGAGCACAGATTTCTTGCTCCAGTGAGGAAAGATAAGAGCCCTGCAAAGACTGTTGCCGTATCTATGATATTCATTAATTAAATGTATTTATTAACATTAATATATTTACTTATTAATATTAATTATAATAATTTGTTAATATATTGTCTTTATTATATATTTACTACTTTGGGTGGGTTTTTTTTCTTCTTGTCAGAGCACTCAAGACTGGATGAGGCACTTAGTGCTATGGTCTAGTTGACTGAATAGGGTTGGGTGCTAGGTTGGACTGGATGATCTTGGAGGTCTCTTCCAAGCTGGTTGATTCTATTCTATTCTCAACAAGTTTTATTTTTCTATTTAAACATTGACCAGAATTTTAAATTACTTCCTTTTAAACATTTTGATCTATATTTAGTTGAACATGCAGGCTGAAATACTGTGTTTCCTGCAAATGTAAATGGTGCTGTTAATAGGTCTGACAATCCTCATAACTGCCCTCCCTAGGGACTTTAACAGGACTCATATTTCTCCCTTTTGACAGCAGCACCTCCTTCCCACAAATTGCAAAGCTGAATAACATTATTGTGATAAGAGCTAATAACTGCTTCTTCTTGTTTGGAGATTATGCACTCATTAAATATTTATAGCATACCCATAACTGTTACAGATGAAAGATTATCATCGAAAGCATGACACACACAGAGATGACACACAGATTTGATTTCTAAAAATGTAATCTCACCACCCTGTATTTCAAAAACAGGCAGACTTACACCAGAAGTGGAAAAAGGGAATATTCAGTCCTTCAACTCCAGATATTGTCTTGCCCTTTATAGAACACCAGAAAGATTGAGTTAAGTTTGGTTTTCATAAAAGGTGTCAGAGTTCTGCATAAATAGGATATGCCCTCGTCATTGATTTCTAATCAGATGGAAAAGGGATCTGGGGTTGTTTAGCCTAGAGAAGAGGAGGCTCAGGGGGAACCTCATTGCTGTCTACAACTCCCAGAAGGGAGGCTGTAACCAGGTGGGGGTCGGTTTCTTCTCCCAGGCAACCAGCAACAGAACAAGGGGACACAGTCTTAAGTTGTGCCAGGGGAAGTATAGGCTGGATGTTAGGAGGAAGTTCTTCACAGAGAGAGTGATTGGCATTGGAATGGGCTGCCCAGGGAGGTGGTGGAGTCACTGTCCCTGGAGGTGTTCAAGAAAAGCCTGGATGAGGCACTTAGTGCCATGGTCTAGATGACTGTATAGGGCTGGGTGCTAGGTTGGACTGGATGATCTTGGAGGTCTCTTCCAACCTGGATGATTCTATGAAAATTGTAATGATCACAGCAGGAAGTAATTTAAAGAAAATATACTGCTAACAACTCGAGCATTTCATTTTTGACGGGATAGAGAATAGTGAGAGTTCTGTGCAGCAGTAACAATCCTGTATTAAGTAATAAGCAGTAAAGGGATAATCCTTTCCCCTTAGAAATACAAATATTAAGGCAAATAATTCAGGTAAAGCTGAAGTTGGATAACTCAAGAAAAAAATAATCAGTGTTATGTGACTCTGCAGTAGGAAAACACTGGCAAAGAAACAAAACATTGCAATGAAGAAAATTTGTCATTAAGAGAGAACTGATAAAGATTGTTTCTCTTGTTTTGGCTAATTTGTCATTTTTCATTGCATTATCTGTGAAGTGGAAGTTAAATTTTAAGATAGTAAGCTCTGTTTCACTGAGAAGAAACACTGAGCTCAGATAAAAACTGTACTTTGATGGCTCTTCAGTTACCTGCAGAATCTGCTATTTTTGCCTTGCCACAACTAACTGCTATTGTCTTGTATCGATCAAGACTCACCAAAATGTGATCTGAATTTATGTAATTTGTGCATGTTTGTTGTTTTTTCAGGTTACTATAAAAACAAAATGCTCAGAATATAGGAAGAGTCACTAAAAGTGCAGTTGCATGACAAACCTGTCTCAGGTTCTGTCCTGCTTTAGGGTGGATCCCTCCCCCAGTAAAATAAACTCACCACAACACAGAGGTTTTTTTTGAAAGTCAGGAAAAGATGAAACTGTATTTCTTACAGGGTAAGTATAACAGCACAAAGAGAAATAAACTACTAGAGGAAAATGAATATAATAACCTTAAGGAATATGGAGAAGGGGTCAAGCATCAGCAAAGCAGCAAAAGCAGCAGCAGCCAAAACAGCAGCCGGGGAAGATAGCAGGCAGGCGCAGCTCAAGCAGCAGAAGCCAGCAAGGGGAAAGCACAAGCTGTGCTTCCAGACATAAAGCTCTTGATGCTCCAATGAAATTATGTTAACTTGTCCATTGTTGCCATTATATGGCCTGTCCCTGGAATGTTCACCTCTCCCCTACGCCTGAGCTAGGAAATCAGCTCAAATGGCCACAGGTGGTTCCCTCTCTGTCACACCTCACTTTGCCTTCACTATGAGCCAAGCATGTTCCAGAAGCTACATCATGTCTGGTATGAGAGAAAAACAAAGCCTCAGCTAATATATTTAGTCTCAGGGAATCAACCAGGTTGGAAGAGATCTCCAAGATCATCCAGTTCAATCTAGCACCCAGCCCTAACCAGTCAACTAGACCATGGCACTAAGTGACTCATCCAGTCTTTTCTTGAACACCTCCAGAGACGGTGACTCCACCACCTCCCTGGGCAGCCCATTCCAATGCCAATCACTCTCTCTGGCAAAAACTTCCTCCTAACATCCAGCCTATACTTCCCCCAGCACAACTTGAGACTGTGTCCCCTTGTTCTGTTGCTGGTTGCCTCAGAGAAGAGACCGACCCCCACCTGGCTACAGCCTCCCTTCAGGAAGGCTTAGCCTGGGCTGGCAGCAGGGAGAGCTAACTCAGTTACCAGCTGTCAGGTAAGCTTGTTTATAGCTGGACATCTCAGGTTGTGAGGAACTAAGCACTCTCCAGTTGTGCAGGAGTCCCATGCTAATAAGCATTTCACTCTTTTCTGTGAAAGACTAAAGTTTTCTGGCTTGTTTTTGTCCACTTTTAAACAAATCTTCTATACATTTAAGTTAGAAATTCTACAATTGATATTCAAGAAATTGCTTTGAAATTTTCCCATTTCATGAACATACCAGGGATTTTTCAACAGACAGAAGAGATGTGCTTGTTTTCCACTTCAGCAGCTCTAAGTATTCTAAGAAATCATGCAGTTCCGTGTCAATAATTTTCAGAAAGTTCACCTTTTTCAGCAGAGTTAGATCAGAGCACTCTGATACTCTAAGAAACAGAGAGTTCTGTTATGTGTATGAAATTCCACTCCTCTCCCACTGTTAAGCTTAGAAATCAGGTCAGGATACTTGACAGACTCCCTAATTTTCACTCTTCTTATCCTTTGAAACAGGAGATGCCATTGCCAGTCCTAGTCTGTTCCACGTTGCTTCTGCTTCTCCATTATTTTATGTGTTTCAAGCAGTCAGCCCTGTTCTTTTTTGATAACTGGACTCAGATAATATGCAGTTTAGGATCTTTGGCGACCAGAAATAAAAACAGAAAAGAAAATTAAACTGGGCCTGATCAGAGGTGGATCCTAGGTGGCTTGTGGTGAGCTCTTGATCTGCAACAGAAGAGCACTGCTTGCAGAACTTTTCAGGGCTTGGAGCCCAGATGCACAAAGGATTTAGGTATTTAAACTTTCAGTTTCAAATTGTGGCTAAGTCTGGATTTAATGCCTGGCTAATGTTTTCCTGTGATGTCTTTACAGGATCTAGCCTATGTAATTTGGTCTCCTCATAGCTTAAAAAAGTCAAAGTTGGCTTTTTACTTTTTCCTGTAACTTAATTTAAATGTGGATGAATTGAGCATATCAATATTTAAGGTAGGTCATAAAACCTGTAAACCCTCTGATTAAGTGTCTATACAAATTACCTCTTTATATGAGAAGTCTGCCTTAGGTATTTCTCATGTTTGTATTGTTGCTTTTCATTTGTCCTTCTTTTCACAGACACAGCACTCGGTCTTGACAGACAGAAGATGGGAACCCAAAAGCAGATAGCAGATTAATAGTGCAGGTCTCATACTTCTGTGTATGAGGTAATTGTTTCTTGATCTATCATGGTTTCTATTAGTATTTTCTTTTCCTTCTGCTTTCAATACTTACCCAGGAAACAAATGGGAATGAAGGTGGTTGAGGAAGGTTAATATTGACAATATCAAGAATTATTCTCTCTTACATCAACAGCTAAAGAATTGCTTGTGAAATTTCTACCATGACATTAGTGAAGTAATAAAGAAACAACTCTTATAACAGACTGTTGGACTATTTCAGCAACTATTCTGATTTTGACTGGACTATTGAGAGAAAAGAAAATAACACTTTTACTCCTTTTGAAATTGGAGCTCTTGTCTATCTTATTTCAAGATGAAATATTCTTTAGATACTATTGAAATTAAGCATTCAAAATGAAAACATTTTTCATGCCTACATGTCATATGTTGGCATAGATTCTGTCTGGTACTATAGCACATACCTACATCAGTATTTTGTCCTTTGTATTTCTAGTTTACATGAAATTATCTTCTTGAACTCTAGAGAACATTGAAGCTCCATGGTGCTTACCAAAAATAGTATCTGAGGCTCCTGGAATGATCTGTACAGTATTCCAAGCTTTGGAATCTGCAACACCTACTCAACAGAATATGTCTGTGCCAAAGTTTCCTGAAGTTATGATGGCAGTGCACCCTGAATCCTAGTCTGCCACAGCTCATGACATGGTGAGACATGTTACAGCTGTCTATGTATATTTCAGCTTCCTTACAAAGATTCTGGCCAGATATGTAACCACAGGAAGAGAATATGGAGGTCCATGCAAAATAGTTATCCTATGTATGTGCTAGTTTGAAGCTAGCTAGCATGTTTTGGTGAGAAGGATTAGATCACAGGCTGTGAACGAGAGTCTAGTCTGGGTGATTTCCAAAGAGGGGGGGGTGGGGGTGTAACACCCAAACCATCATGTATGTACCAATGATTCAATTCAATGGTCTGGCAAAAATGCAGTAGTGCCACCCATACCTAACGTTACCAGCAATGTCTTTCAAGAGTCAAAACCCAGATGGTCTGTTCTCATGCTCAAGAAACTTTTCCCCACAATGTCAACCCACTAGGTGAATTCAGGCTCAGAAGAATGCATAACAAATAACAACAGACCAAAGTTGCTCAGAGCAAGAGAACAGCATTCATTGCTGTTTTCACTCAGAAAGGTTTTCATTCCCTTAGTGGTGACATTGATCTCTATCTTATTGTTATTAAATTAGAGGTTCGTATCATTTCCTACAAGGTATGGTACCTGGGTTCAGTTCCTTTCTGACTGACTCTATAACCTGCTAATTATCATGTCAATCCCTAGAAGCTAAAAAACACCCAAGTGGCAACAATGGATTTCTGCATTTTAAATTATATGGTCATTGTATAAAAGCAATCATCTTCCTACAGAGCAGGGGCTGTGTATCCCATTCCCTTCTCTGTAGGTGTAGAGACTCTAAGTGGCTAATAAAGCCCTGTAGAATCCACTTTAGTCATGCATGTCTAAGCTATAGTCTACTTTATTTTCACACTTTTGCTGCTGAATATCAGAGTAAGAGACAGTTCCTTGTGTGCTGAGCATTCTAACTTTAAAACACAAAATATTTGCTATGGATCAAAGAGTTTAAATTGCTTTCCATTTTGTTATGCTAACCTTCTATTCTCGGCTTGCAGAAAGCTGGTCATGAAATAAGAATCTACACAATGTTTTTTGGTTTCCTGTTCTCAAGATTAAACTCTTTTTGTCAATTGAGGAACGCCAGAAGTGAACCAGTGTGCCACTGTGCCGAGCATAGTAATAATACAGGAAAAAGATGCATCTGTGCCCAAGCATTTGCAATCCAAGTGTAAAAGAAGAGGGGATATGTGCTGGCAGGTGAAACTGATGAGACACAAGCACGTTCTTACACCCTCAATTGAATTGTAGCTGGGGAAAGAGTATTGCCAGTGCACTAGATTAGAAGCACAAACATATTTACACAAAATGTTAACATATTTTACTGTTTTATTAACTTCTGGCCAAATACCCACCCGCCTGGACTAGGTGCAGCAGAGCATACACATAATCACAAGAGCTCTTTTAGCTTCCTGGTGTCATACTAAACCGAGAGGTTTCAGTGGAAGAAAGAAAAAGAACACAAAACCTCTAAAGTCCTTTTAGTAATTGTGTATCTCACTCAAGCAAACATTCCCTTTTTGTCATCAGCAATTAGCATACAACAAATATAAGAGAGGACAGGATCAGTAAGTAGTTGGTCAAGTAATAATCAAAAGTGAAGCTTTACAACCTTCTTCCCATTTTAGATATCTTATTCTTGTCAGTTGCTGAGTCTACTGGGTAAGGATGTGCTTCCCACACTCCAAATACTTCAGTCAGTTTTGTAATAATGCATTTGACTCAGGGTCACAGAGGGAATGTATTGTTCCACGATGCTATGGTACAAATGCACACAGTGGAAACCACAAGATCTCTCAGTGCTGGCTTTCTGGAAAGTCTGGTTTGATTTATCATTAAGCAACCAATATACAAAATGCAGAAATTGACACACACACCACACCAAGACAGAAAAGACTTACAAAAGAAAAACCATTAAGAGATCATAGAATCAACCAGGTTGGAAAAGACCTCCAACATCATCCAGTCCAACCTAGCACCCAGCCCTATCCACTCAACTAGACCAGGGCACTAAGTGCCTCATCCAGGCTTTTCCTGAACACCTCCAGGGACAGCGACTCCACCTCCCTGGACAGCCCATTCCAATGCCAATCACTCTCTCTGGCATGAACTTCCTCCTAACATCCAGCCTATACTTTGCCTGGCACAACTTGAGGCTGTGTCCCCTTGTTTTATTGCTGGTTGTCTGGGAGAAGAGACCAACCCCCATCTGGCTACAGCCTCCCTTCAGGTACTTGCAGACAGCAATGAGATCCCCCCTGAGCCTCCTCTTCTCCAGGCTAAACAACCCCAGCTCCCTCAGCCTCTCCTCATAGCGTTTGTGTTCCAGGCCCTCACCAGCCTTGTCGTCCTTCTCTGGACACCTTCCAGCACCTCAACGTCTCTCTTGAATTGAGGGGCCCAGAACTGGACACAGTACTCAAGATGTGGCCTGACCAGTATTGAATACAGGGGCAGAATAACCTCCCTCATCCTACTGGCCACACTAGAAAACAAAGAATGTCTCACTTTAAAAAATGGTGATGAAAAACTTACAGAGGTTTGGTCCAAGAAAGCAAGTGAGAATGAGTCACCTATTTATGCCTAAGCCTTTGTAGGCAATCATTAAAGTTCCCAGGTGTATGCTGACTTATACAGGAGCATATTTATAAGTATGAAGCACACCATAGAAGATAGAAGTGTCATATCACATTTTGATATGCATTCTATTGCTATATATGAAAAATGTGGAATAGGAATAACAATGTCAGGAAAATATCCCTTCTGTTGCTTTTAAAACACAATGTGAAATCAGGCACATCCTTCACCTTATTGTTCCTATTTCTAATGTAATATTCTTCACAGGATTATTCTGTATGAGGATATAGATAATATTTCTACAGCCTTCTAATATTCTTCAATGAAAAATGAGGCACTGAAAAGCCAGGTATCAGTAAAGCAAATAACAGAAATCACTTCTGACTTGAAAAAAATTTACTGTAAGTACATTTTACTTTGGAAATTCACCAATTGAGTTTTTTCTAAGTTAGTTCTGGATCATCATACTTATTTTATTATTCTATATGTTAAAATAATAGAATTATGGAATAGTTTGGGTTGGAGGGCACCCTGCAGTGACCAAGGACATCTTTAATTCTATCAGTTAGTTCAGAACCCCACCAAGATACTGCTATTTGGAACCTGTGGGAGATATGGAATATTTAGGCAACTACATTTGCATATTTTTCTCAGTTTCTTTTCCTGGAAGGCACTGGATAGGTCTTTTGGCAAGTGGGTAATCCTTGGATTTATTGTACATAAAAGAAACTGACTTTAGCTTTAAAAAAGAAAATACTGCTGAAGTTTTCCTCCTTTTCATTCATAATTTGTCGCTCAAGCCTAATTTGCAATTTCAGTTTATAGCTTTAATACCCAATATAATCCCAATCAGACCATGTTCTTCTTGAACAAAGTATCAGACATATTGCTGACTATTTCATGATCACTGCACTAGAGCATGACAACTGTCTAGATAAATCCACGGTACCTGCTGAATAAAAAGTTACTAAGACGAGAAGAATTGTGGCATTGCTGTTAGGAAAGTCTTCAGTCTGCTGCAGCACATGGACACAGGCTCAATTTTGCTGTATCAAAAGCTCTACTCTTCTTTAATAAAAATCACACTGTATTTGTGACTAAGAAAAACAAGTACTTTAAAACAGAAACACAGTACCTCACGTAGTCCATCATCTCTGCTTGTCACCAAGATCCTAGCAGGGAGCTATCTGCTTGCATAGGTTAGCACGCTGTCTGATTTGCAGTACTTAGCCTCCTAGAAGCAAGGGGAACACAAAATACAATAGTTGTGATACGGTATAAATTGCCAACAATACAACAAAAACAACTCAGAAGAGCCACTTAAACCTTGTCCAAGTAATAAACTTTTGATGATTGCTGCTCATTTGAAACATTTTCTGCAACACATGTCCAAATCTATTGTCTGGACAATCTGGAGTGTTCAGGTGCCCTATCTATTTCTAGGCTAGTTAGATTAGATCTGACAAATTTTTTTATAGAAACATGACATACTGATGAGACCCTCTTCATATATGTGGTGGTTTGGGTGTTCTCCATCCCCCCACACTTTGGAAATCACCCAGGCTAGACTCAGCCAGCTCTGGGAATTGCATGAAGCTTATATTTACAGCTAGCACAATATACATGCAGATATTTACAGTATATACAGTTATAGACAGAAATAGACAAGGAAAAAGGGAATACTGAAACACAACTCCCCTCCCAGAAACCTGAGTCCCCAGGAGGGGCTCCCAACCACCCTTCCACCTTCTCCCACCCCTCTCAACCTTACCCCAATCCCAAGGGAGAGTGGAGGTTCAGCCAGGGGGTTAGGAAGCAAAATGAATTCATCAAAGAGATGGAAGGTGAGGATAGAGAAAGAAATGCAGCCCAAAAGCCCAGGCTGTGCCCAAACAGCAAATGCCCCATCTATGTTTATACTCTTGTTCTTACTATACATCTCAGCAAACCTATGAGTGAAGTAGACATCATCGTTCTCTTTCACAGCCTGAGATCTAATCCTTCTCACCAAAACATTCTAGCTAGCTTCAAACCAGCACAATATATTTCACTTTTTCTCACTTGTGATTGACATATATGAAACAGAGCAAGAAATAGAGTTGCAAGCTGAAAGAGTCTACTTAACACAAAGGCTGAAGGATTTTAGAAGACTTTCCTACCACATTATTTACTGGTCACTTAGTTCAGTACAACATCTAGTTATCTGAACATCACTTACGTGCATTCATCAACAACAGGTTTGATAGTCAACACTAGTAACATCTAGATATTCATGATGAGAATTAAACTGTTCTTTTGTTATTAAATGCAAATGGGTTGGAAACAGATGATCTTCAGGGTCCCTTCCCCCCCCAAAGCATTCTATGATTTTATGTCTTCTAGGGTTTTAAATGCCTCTAGCTTACATCTCTGGAAATCAGATTGTCAAGACCTACTGTTAGCATACTCATGAATGACCCCAAGTTGGGGGGGAACGTCTATGTGCTGGAAGGTAGGAAGACACTTCAGAGAAACCTGGAGAGGCTGTGTCAATGGGCTGAGGCCGACCCTATGAGGTTTAACAGGGCCATACTCTTCGGCTACAATGACCCCATGCAGCGTTACGGACTGGGGGATGAGTGGCTGGAGAGTGGCTTGGCAGAGGGGGACCTGGGGGTGCTGGGTGACAGCTGAACCGGAGCCAGCAGTGTGCCTAGGTGGCACAGAAGGCCAATGGCATCTGGGCTTCCATCCCAGGTTGAGACTATAGGGTTAAAATTTTTTTCTGGGGACTAGAAGATTGTTATTCAATCCCATAACTCTGCTATCTCTTTATAGACTCACAGCAAGGTCAGTTCATTCTCCTTTCCTCCTCCTTCTGCCCTGGGTGTGTGGCGGGAGCCACTTTATTGGGAATAACATGTAACCAGTAGGCCGCTTTGGATGGTGGAGAATTGGAGCACTGGGGAATGTAGATTTAGTTTTTCTGGGTTGGGGAAAACTTCAAGGGGGTTTGCCAAGGTAATTGCTTTGTAATGTCTGTCTCTGTATTCTCTCTCTCTAAATACAATTCTGTATTTTCTCTCCAATTCCATTTGAGAGCTTCATTTCTGTCATCTCTCTTTACAAAAACCATGACAGAATAGTGTGGCCAGCAGGACTAGGGATGTAATTCTGCCCCTGTACTTGCACTGGTGAGACTTCACCTTGAGCACTGTGTGCAGCTTTGGTGTTATGGAGGCAGGAATTAATTAGGCCCAGTCGGGAATTTATAAAAATAGAGTTATTTTATTTTCCTGAAAACCTGCCCCCAAAAAACCATATACAGAAGATAATTTAGATTTAATTAGCAGGTTCCTTCTTAGTTGGTTGAGAATATCTATACGGATACCAGATAGACTTGACTAATTTGAAGCCAGGAGTTGGGAAAGGCTTGAGCTGTTAAATATAGCGTTCCCTCACTATGAAATAAGGCTGAGCCGTAAGCTACTCACAACAGGCCGCGCTGGCTTGGAAAGAAGGACGATTCAAAGGGCTGTCCCACGGTCTTTTCAGGAACCTTCAGCGTCATTAAAGAGCAATAAGCAGCACAATAAGGTGCTTACGGTGAAGTCCTTCAGAGCTTGTCTTTGGAGCGTCAAAGGCTCCCTGCATAGAAGCTGTGCAGGCCTGGTGGGGGGAGAAGAACTCCACGCAGGCACACCAAGGCGGGAACACAATCCAAAGCGGGGACGAACTCCACAGCAGGAGCACCCCAAGGCGGGAACCCCTCAATATTTGTACCTTTCTCAGACAAAGAGCAGAGTTAACACTTCCTAGCCATGAAAAGCACATAGCCAATCCTCAGCTGAGTGCAGCACAGGCCCGGGGCACCCCTCGTGCCAGAAGGGTCCCCCTGCTCCCCCGCTTCACGCCTGCAGGGCTGGGGGGAAACAGGTCTTTTCCCGCCTTTTTCGTCTCCCATTCAAACCACAGAGGGAGAGGAAGTTTCTGGGGTACACAGGACCTCCAGGACATTCCCACCCCGGTGGTAATGACTAGGGATGTAATTCTGTCCCTGTACTCGCACTGGTGAGACTTCACCTTGAGCACTGTGTGCAGCTTTGGGCCCCTCGCTTCAAGAAGAATACTGAGGTACTGAAGCAGGTCCAGAGGAGAGCAACAAGGCTGGTGAGGGGACTAGAGGGAAAGTCGTATGAGTAAAGGCTGAGGGAGCTGCGGGTGTTCAGCCTGGAGGAGACTTAGAGGGAACCTTATCAGTCTCTACAACAACCTAAAAGGAAGCTGTACTAAGATGGGAGTTGGGCATGGCCTGAAGCTGCACATGGGGAGGTTTAGGTTGGATGTTACGAAGCTCTTGCTGACAGAAAGAATGATTAGGCACAGGAATGGACTGCTCAGGGAGGTGCTGGAGTCAGTCTCTGGAGATGTTTAAAGAAAGAGTGGGTGTGGCACTTACACCACCACATCTACTAGAACCCTGTCAGTAAGTCATAAGCTGGACTTGAGCTCAGAGGTCTATTTCAGCCCAAATAATCCTGTGGTTCTGTGACATGCACAGTAATTCAGAGCACAGAGATTATTCCTTTTAAAAGATAATAAACCCATACTTCATGAAAAAATTACTTCGGATAAACAGATTGTTGGGTTTTGTGTTTATTTGTGCTAAGAATATTTATGATCCTGCAGCAATAAATGTTTAAAGCTAATTGGAAAGGAATCACTTCCCCAAACAAATCATTTCAGTGTTCCTTTTTTATTGAGGCTTTCCAAATATTTCTGAAGTCTCACCTACCTGACCCACAGCCACATGCTGGAGGTCAGCTTCAGCATCAAACTGTATGAAAAATGCAAAACTGTTAACACAGCATTTAAAATTGCAGAAGTAGAGACTACAGGTTCTGCTATTCATCAAGTGAACCCATGGTAGAAGGGTATACTGACACTGCAGCAGCTAGAGCTCTCACCAGTGTTACATTGGTACCATTTATCAAAAGAACATTTATTTTAAATAACAGAAGAGTGTCACTTGCTGATAGCCAAGAACAGAAAACAGCAGTGGTACCAAACACCAAAGTGCAGACTCCTTTCTCTTTCTCCTTTTGTGGCAGTACAGAGGAAAAAAAATAATGCCATTAAAAGATCAAGAGCTCCTATAAATGTTGAGGAAATGAATAGTCTGCAAATTAGCCTTAGAGAGCAATTCCAACACCTGTGTCTAGTTCTGCTGAGAACAAAAATGTCTCATCTTGCTTGCAATTCATGGAAGCTTAGTTTTAGAATCTGGAGAAAGATAAATATTGAAAATTTACAGATATTTTTATGGTTATAAACAACTAGCTAGATAGAAGTGGTCAAAATATGAAACTAGAAGGCATTTTTCAATATGATTTCTGCCAAAATTGGAAAGAAATCAGTCTTTCCAAGAGGGATATTTAAAATTAAATCCCATGCTTGGCAACAATGAAACAGATTCTTAAAATTAACTAATCCTCCATATCATTTCATCTACAAAATCAGGCATGCCTCTTCCTTATATCAGAGCAATTAGCCCCTGTTGTAAGAGTGAGCAAAGTTAAAATTGTATTCAGTGCTTGCTGTCTGCCTGCAGCTCTAGACCAGTTCCTCTGTGAACTGCACACGGCAGGGGAGGGGGCCAGCTCAAATTCCTGGTGCCAGGGCAGAGAGCCCTGCATCACAGCTTCAGAGCTTGAGGCTTCACATGTGACACAGCAGGCAGCCAGATCTGGATCCAAGACAAGATACTGAGGGTGCTAAATCTAGCAACAAGGTCTGTGGATTTGTGCAGCTTATTGCCCTAGAGCTGTAGGTCATCAAACCATGAAGCTTCATGGTCCCTAACATATCTCCTCATTACCAGCAGAAAAACTATGAAAGGAAGGAAGCCACTTGTTCCAAGGCTGGAGAAGAGTTTAGAAACAAAACAGATACGCAGTCATCTCTGAGGCCTGTAGTAGTGTGCTAGTTTGAAGCGAGCTAGAATGTTCTGGTGAGAAGAATTAGATTACAGGCTGTGAAAAGAAAACAAGGGTGATGTCTACTTCCTCATAGGCTTGCTGAGATGTATACAAACAAGTAATAAAAACATAGATATCCACTTTGCCTGCTGAGGAGCTCCAATCTGCATCTCTCTAACCTCACCCTCCATTTCTCTGACTAATCCACTTTGCTTCCTAACCCCCTGGCCAAACCTCCATTCTTCCTTGGAACTGGGGTAAGGTTGAGAGGGGTAGCGGGAAGGTGAAGGGGCGGTTGGGAGCCCCTCCTGGAGACTTAGGTTTCTGGGAGGGCTGTTCTGTTTCTGTATTCCCTTTTACCTTGTATATTTCTGTATCTAACTGTATATACTGTAAATATCTGCTTGTACATCGTGCTAAGCTGTAAATACAAGCTTCATTCAAATTAAATTTCCAGAACCAGCTGAGTCTAGTCTGGGTGATTTCCAAAGCATGGGGGGGGGGGCAGGGAACACAAAACATCACAAGTAGTGACTAGATCACAGATGTGTTGACCATGCCAGTTTGTCACTGCAAGCTACTCCACAAACTCTACTCCAAGACCTGTTCTGTCCTGATCTGCTCAGTTCAAGGTCCAACCCCAGCACACCACCAATACAAGGAGAGGCATAATTCACACCAGTAAAAAAACTGACCTTGAAGTGCACACAATTCTGCCAAAGTGATAGAGTAAGCCAGCTTGCACATTCACCTTTGAAACCTATGGCAAACCACTAAACCAGATCCCTCTGTAAGCAGTAATTGGTGCCACACAAAACACTGCCAAGGAATTCACCAGTCTAGTTTTCCTTTTTTTTTTTTAAATGATCATAGAATCAGTCAGGGTTGGAAGGGACCACAAGGATCATCCAGTTCTAACCCTCCTGCCATGGGTAGGGACACCCTACCCTAGAGAAGGCTGGCCAGAGCCCCATCCAGCCTGGTCTTAAACACCTCCAAGGACAGGGTCTCAACCACCTCCCTGGGCAACCCATTCCAGGCTCTCACCATTCTCATGCTGAAAACTTTCTCCTCACATCCAGCCTGAACCTACCCATCTCCATCATTTTCTGAGCTGTTCAAAGCACCTACCTACAGGTTCAGTCAAGAGCAAGGGGGTAGACAACTGAAACATCTGAGACATCAGTTATGAACTGATATTTAAGGTGAAAATAGATTATCAAGTGGAAACAATCTACCAAACATAAGAAATTTAGTACAACCAGTCCCATACACAGAGTTTGTCTCCCAAGATGTCTTTGTCCAGATGTTTTTAAGTAGATCAACATTTGAGCCAAGCACTGCAAATTCCTTTTAAATAACATTTTCAGATTTCTGAGAGTTGAATAAATGAAGCCAAGCAGTGCTAGAATATAAAGAGACTTCTATAAAAATGGGTGTTTAAAGACTTGTGCTGGGGTTTGGGCAGAACTGAATAGTCTGAAAAAATAAGCAAAGTGAGTAGGATTGAGTAACTGAACTGATAAGGAGGCACAGCTGCAGAGGAGTGGCCTTGGGAGGCTGGCAGAGAAGCTGAAGGAGTTCTGAGCTGTGCAAGAAGCCAGGCTGGTCAGCCCTGGGAACAAGCAATGTTATGACTAAGTTGTTGCAAAGGGAGATTAAGGGGGGTAGTTGGTCAGGTCTGCCTCTGTGTGTGTGTGGACAGCCCATTTCTGCCTACGGAAGCCTATCAAAGTACGCACCCCTCTATCCAACTCCACTCTATAGGTATCACACTTAGCTTCAATAAAGGGATTGACCATTATGCATCACATTGGTGTAAGTCTGTGTCTCTCTCTCTCCCACACAGCCTAGGAGAGAGGTCAACTCAGCAGACTTGCTATATGGCTTTATAATCCCAACTGTGTAAATACAGTAGAGTTGCTCTGCTGAAATAGAAGCATGCCACATGCAGCACATGAGTATTTCTTCAGTGGCAACAACTATCAAGTGAACTCTGAATTTGGCAGAACTTTTTAGAAGAGCATAATAAACATGCATACCCATGTTTAATTTAAATTATAATAGTGTTTTCATATTGAAGTGAAAATTGTGAGTTTTCAGTATTAGATGTTAATTAAATTGGCTAGGGTTTTAAGTGAGAGTATTAATGCTCTTTACAGCTACTTGCCCTAGTCTTCATACCAAGTTAAGTAAACCATCACATGTAACACAAGATCTTTTCAACCATTATTCTGCAAGAAATCTCAGGAATGTTACACTGTTCATGTCTTCTGGACCATTAATACACAGAACTTAGCTCTTGTGCCTGGCTGCTCTCTAAACGATGTTTGAAACACTATAGAAAGAGAATATGACAGAAGTTAATACCTGAAGTTCTCATGCTATAATCTGAGACATTAGTTTCTTTCAGCAATATCTGATTTTTGAAACAATGGGTTCTGACAATGTCATTTTCCATTTTATAACCAGCTTCTGTTGCAGGCAACTGAAATACATACTATTTCTTTCTAACTTCCTTCTAAATTCAGGCAGCTTACAAGCTTGAATTGCCTTTAACATTCTCTTCGCTACTTCTTGTTCTCATATTAAACCAATATTTTTTTCCCTTAAGTATTTCCTTTACTTGCTACAAGACAATGTTTCTGCACTGTAAAACCTAACACTAATATTATTGTGTACCTGTTCATTTTCCTTTACAATTAACCTTTTCTCATCTTTTCAATATATAGTTATGCACCAGACTTTGTCTGCTTTGAAGAATCACTATTTCTCTTCTATGATCTCCAAATAATTAAATGTTAATTTACCTTTTTAGGCTATTGCTAAGAGAGTAGGAACATTTAACAATGTCATCCGCTGCCTGGTTGTGCTTTTTATTTGTATACCAGAAGATGCAACGTGTGAAAAGCAACAAGCTAATCGTAACAGACAAAAGTGGTGCAACACATCATCTACTTTCCCATCCTTGGTGCACTCTAAAGTATTTCACATTAATAGGGTGTAAGAATTTGTTAGCCCTTAAATTCTGCCTGGTTTTGTTAAAGACATGAAAGAAATGGGTGGCATTCTGCTTTTAAGTGTCAAGATATTTTTTACAGCTATGGTAATGAACGATAAGGCTCTAGAATACATTAAATGTTTTCATCAAAATTAAAAGTACAAAACCAAGTTCTCTACATGCAATTTTACTGTAAATAAATAAATGTATATAAGTCCAAGTATAGACTTCTAGCATAAGCATTGTTTATGTTATAGAAATACCTCAGGTCATAAAATTCTAACTTGTTCAAGTTGTGTGGCAGAAGGACATAACATAGAAGACAGTACTTTAATACAAGTATCTGTATGTAAACAGAATAAAAAGTAGATGGTAGTGGAATATGAACTGCACAACAGCACAGATTTTTAGCATGACTGCTATGACTGTAATGCAAGATGGGAAATGAAATTTTGGCTTAAGTAATCATGCTCTTTAATAGTAAGCTCAATGACATCACTGAAAGATTTATGGAGTAGGCAAGGCATTAGGTGGATCAATAAAATCCTCTAGTCCTGATGGTATTATCTTGTCTACTCTAGCTCCTTCTAAGTGTGCTAATTGTACCCCGGTGGCTGGTGGATTTAAGGCTTTTAGTCTTCTGAGGAGTGGTCTATGAAAAATTATTGAAAAGGAAAACCTAATGAAGCATAATGAAATCTGGTTAAACCCACATCTGCCGCTTGATTTTTGTTTTAAGCCTGATTTCAGAAACCAGCAGCATGCTCACAGTGTTCAATTTTGCTTACCAGAAATCTTTGAGTCATTGTCAGCACCTGGCAGGGGAGCCACAAATGTGCAGAGACAGATTTCAAAGCACGCAGCAATTTCTCTTGGAAGAGTTAAAAATACATATAGAACTAAGTGGACTGTTTATATTTTGCTTCATGCATCTGTGCAATAGTTCCAAGACTTTAATACCAGCCCTCTGTTTCTGGTAAGAATCACAGAATCATCATAGAATCAGTGAGATTGGAAGAGGCCTCCAAGATCTTCCAGTCCAACCTAGCATCCAGCCCTATCCAGTCACCCAGATGACGGCACTAAGTGCCTCATCCAGGCTTTTCTTGAACACCTCCAGGGACAGTGACTCCACCACCTCCCTGGGCAGACCATTCCAATGCCAATCACTTCCTCTGGCAAAAACTTCCTCCTAACATCCAGCCTATACTTCCCCTGGCACAACTTGAGACTGTGTCCCTTTGTTTTGTTGCTGGTTGGCTGGGAGAAGAGACCAACCCCCACCTGGCTACAGGCTCCCTTCAGGTAGTTATAGACAGTAATGAGGTCTGCCCTGAGCCTCCTCTTCTGCAGGCTAAACAACCCCAGCTCCCTCAGCCTCTCCTCATAGGCTTTGTGTTCCAGGCCTTTCACCAGCTTCATTGCCCTTACCTGGACACAGTCCAGCACCTCAACATCTCTCTTGAATTGAGGAGCCCAGAACTGGACACAGGACTCAAGAAAACATCTTTAACAAGAAAGCAGAAGATTGCTCCCCCTTTCAACAGCTACATATTGCTGACCACTTAAGGAGCACTTTTATAATACATAAAAAAGGAAAGACATTCCAGGCTAATGTCTGGATTAGCATAAAGTACCTCCCAAAGCTGTAACTTCCAACCTCTTCTTGACCTCCTTTTACTGAAGGTGTACCTTTTTTTAATCCATGTTAAAAAAATAAGGCAGCTAAATATATTCTGTTCTCTTCAGCAGCATACAGATTTCAGGAAGACCAATTCCCAATGTACAGAGCAGAATGATTTCTTCTACCCAGTTTTTATAGTTGCACAAAGTTTTACAAGATCTTACTCAGAATTAGGTAGGACTTTTAACAAACCATTATTTTAAGGGTGTAATTCAGTTGATATAAAATTGCTTAGCCAGAAAGAACTTCAGTATACTAGAACTAATAAGGTTTCTTTTGAACCCCTTCAGATCATGTTGACAAGGCATCCCTCAAGCTGATTTTTGAGACTCTCTACTGTGGAGTGCAAGAAAATGTGTATCGGTCCAGAGTCAATAAATCAGTACTTTGAAGCAGAAGTATTGTGATGACAATCTGTTACAGTAAATGTGATTTATTTTGCAGACAGCTATCTGTAAAAATATTGCAAGTAGGAGGTTGTTTTTTTTAATTAAGAAAGAAGATGAGTTCAGTGCGGTATATTCTCACACCTTGAGTACTGTGTCCAGTTCTGGGCTCCTCAATTCCAGAGAGATGTTGAGGTGCTGGAACATGTCCAGAGAAGGGCGACAAAGCTGGTGAAAGGTCTAGAACATAAACCCTGTGAGGAGAGTCTGAGGGAGCTGGGGTTGTTTAGCCTGGAGAAAAGGAGGCTTGGGAGGACCTCATTGCTGTCTACAACTACCTGAAGGGAGGCTGGAACCAGGTGGGGGTTGGTCTCTTCTCCCACACAACCAGCAATAGAACAAAGGGACACAGTCTCAAGTTGTGCCGGGGAAGTATAGGCTGGATGTTAGGAGAAAGTTCTTCACAGAGGGAGTGATTGGCATTGGAATGGGCTGTCCAGAGAGGTGGTGGAGTCACCGTCCCTGGAGGTGTTCAAGAAAAGACTGGATGACGCACTTAGTGCCACGGTCTAGTTGACTGGATAGGGCTGGGTGCTAGGTTGGACTGGATGATGTTGGAGGTCTCTTGCAACCTGGTTAATTCTACGATTACAGCTTTTCTGCCATGGGAAGTGATTCATATCAAGGAAATTAAGGTACTTTCTGGCTTGCACTGGCATGAATTAGTCAGCTAATAATCAGTACTGTTGTACTTTGTTATTATTGTTTATATTTGTGTAGTTGATGTCCTTTTGCATTCTAAGTGCCAGCTCCCATACAATATCACAGAATTGCCAGGACTGGAAGGAACCGAAAGGATAATATAGTTCTAACCCCCCTGCTACTGACAGGGACATCTCACACTATCTATTAAGCTTTGGGGGTTTGTCTCATTTCTGAAAAGCTAGAGTAGTTCTTTTAAGAAAGGGAAAACTCAGAAGTACACTTTTTTGAAGCTGTGATTTAGCTGAGGTGTGGACTTAATGCAACAGTGAGATCTAAACTAAGTGGGACCCAATTTCTTGATCTAACCAATCAAGAAGGAAAAAGGAGTATAAGTTTATCTAAGTCTCTTGGGGCCCATAGAATTTTAAATACATATTGCAGCCATGGAAACTATTCTTTTGCAGAAGAACAATGAAAATAATTGAAAAATATTTTTTTGTTTTCCTTCCTATTTTTCCAAGTTCCTTTTGCTCTCTTGCTACCATCCCATATACCCAGAGCTTCAGAGACCAACACACATCCAAATATATTCTTAGATTCATACCTCTTTGTTATAATTAATGCCATGCAGTTAATCCCCTTAATCAGTTTCCTATTTGGTTCTCTTCACGCAAGGATTAGCTCACAACAGGTCCCCAAATCATCAGCTAATTTCTCACTCCAGTACAGCCGTGTGTAACCAACTGTATTCTGTATGGACTGTTGGACAATTAAAGCTCAAGTCAAAAAAAATGAGATCCTGTGAGACTATGACCAGGAAAACTTGATTCTAGAAAGGAGGAAAAGCCTGGTTTTGCTCATTCCTTCTTTCAAAGTTCTTTCCTCTCAGAGTCCTCCCTTCCTCCCAAACTCTTTCCTCTCAGAGTCCTCCCTTCCTCCCAAACTCTTTCCTCTCAGAGTCCTCCCTTCCTCCCAAACTCTTTCCTCTCAGAGTCCTCCCTTCCTCCCAAACTCTTTCCTCTCAGAGTCCTCCCTTCCTTCTGAACACTTTCCTCCTGAATTCCTTCCTTCCTGGCCACCTGCCTACTAGGTTTCTGCATTTGGGAGTAAATGAGCATCTCTCCATGGAATTATTTCCCAAACAAAGCTTTCTAGCTCTAACAAGGTGGTAAGGAAAAATTTGAGGAAGATTCCCTCTCTCTTACTGACATGTTTTCTACCTATGGTCTATTGATCCTGTTCTTCACTCACGTACGCAGTTCCCAGTAAATTTGCTCCTCATCACATTTAAACTTTCCTACGGAAGCATGTCAAATTGCTGAAGCATTTTATGCAGATATGCACACAAGTGTGCACTAGAGCCTGACAGCTGCACAGGATGAGCAAACTGGTGAAAAGAGAGCCAGGGATCCTGGCAACTGGGCCTTCAAGGTGAGAAAGAAGAATTAAGTGTATCCCAGCACCTGGCAGGGGCAGGCGCTGAAAGGCAGTCAGGTGGGCTGGCTGTGCTGAAGGGTGCACTATTTCAGTGGGGGACACTGGTCTAGGGAAGGCAGCCTTGTGAGCCAATATCCACTGACAGACAGACTACTTGACCTTGTAGTAATACAAAAGCTTTCCGAGACTGAAGACCTTACCAACAAAGCTTCCATTTAATAAATCATCCTGAAATGATATAATTTCCAGAATGGCTTCCACATCAATGGGTTTACAGCTTTATTATGTTTATATAGCAAACATCACTCCAGCAGCCCTACAGTTCCTTAATTAGCTAATTATTTAATACGAAAATAGATGAGCAAAATAAAATTTGTGATTTCAAGAGGAAAGCACAAATCAATGATTCTTAATTTAATATTTACTCAGTAATCATTTACCAGTTTTTAGAAATGTTGTCAGGCTTCAGAGTGAGCTTTGTTTGGGTTAATTGAATCCTTTTAATTAAGACAGCTAAGCTCACTCCTTATAACTTTAAATACAGCCCCAAAGGCAGCACTTGGTTAAAGAAGTTCAAAGAAAATTAATGTTTGAAGTAGTGCATATACTCTATCGGTTTGAATTAGTGCAGAGGTTAATAATCACACTTTAGGAAACACTGACATAAATTTAATTCTTTTTTTTTTTTATTAGGTTACTGGTTAAATTAATTGGTGCCAATCCCCAAGAAGGGCAAAAATAATAACTTCATTATTTATAACAGCATTTCACAGAGATAACTCTAAGTACAGGCCAAGATTGCAGTCTCAAAGTGCATGTTTTGCTACTGCAGCATGATAAAATTATGTCAGACTTCTTCAGGAGGCATGTTAGCATTATCTGCTTGCAAACAAAAATGCTCTTTCCTACAGAAGAAAAAAAAAAAAATAAAATCAAGATGTGCGTGCTAGTTTGAGCCTAGCTAGAATGTTTTGGTGAGAAGAACTACATCATAGGCTGAGAAATGAAAACAATGGTGATGTCTACTTCACTCACAGTCTTGCTGAGATGTGTAGAAAGGAAAAGCAAAACATCAGATGAAGTCACTTCGCTCTGGATTTTGCTCTCAGCTCTTTACCTGCTAGGGAGAGCTGGGCTACTGGCTGAACTCCATCTTGCTTTCTAACCTCACCCTCCATTTGCTTTGGCTGATTCACCTTTGCTTCTAAATCCTCCTGACCAAACCTCCATTCTTCCTTGGGACTGTGGTAAGGTTGATAGGGGTAGGGGGAAGGTGAGGGGGTGGTTGAGAGCCCCACCTAGGACTCAGGTTTCTGGGAGGGCTGTTGTGTTTCTGTATTACTTTTACCTTGTAAATTTCTGTATGTATATATACCTATATATACTGTAAATATCTGCTTGTCTGTTGTGCTAGCTGTAAATATAAGCTTCATTCAAATTTCCAGAGCTGTCTTAGTCTAGTCTGGGTGATTTCTGAAGTGTGGGGGGTGGGGGACACCCAAACCACCACAATGTGCCACAGAAGTAAAACTTCAAACATTCCCGAAGACATTGAATTGTTTACATTGTATTTCTCCCCTTATTTGGTGTCCACTACTCAAAACGAAATTCTGTTTCCAAACAAGTTCAGGGAAAGAAACTCCACATTAATTCATAAGGAAGATACTCAGAAGCCACCTTGATTATGAGCCTGAAATGGCAAAGGGAGCTGAAATGATAAAGGGTAAAACTGTGAAAATTCTGCTGCCTGGATATGTTTATTCATTATTGTAGTTCCTAAGATGTTCATATTTGGCCCATCAATACAGAATCTCACAGTGTGTCTCAAAATCACAGGCTTTGAAACAGCCTGGTGGACAGTAAGGCAGGACCTAGAATTGTCTGACTGTGGTACAGCTAATGGAAATTGAAATACTGGAGCATAAGCCATGGACAGGCAAGAGTGCATGAGTTCAGAAGTACTGAGAGAGGATTGGAATGACTTTAGAGAATGGTTTAACAAATATAAACAACTGTAAGGCTGGAGTCTGTGGTTTTCTCCTATCTCTGCTCAGATACAATATTCATGTTGCTGAGAGAATATGAAGAATGTCTATGCCAATTAGTATGTAATCCTAATACAAGTGTATGTAGCCAATTAAAGTCTAACATGATTTGCAACCCTGTTATAGAATAGAATCAACCACATTGGAAGAGACCTCCAAGATCAGCCAGTCCAACCAAGCACCCAGCCCTAGCCACTCAACTAGACCATGGCACTAAGTGCCTCATCCAGTCTGTTCCTGAACACCTCCAGGGACAGCGACTCCACCACCTCCCTGGACAGACCATTCCAATGCCAATCACACTCTCAGGCAACAACTTCCTCCTAACATCCAGCCTATACTTCCCCTGGCACAACTTGAGGCTGTGTCTCCTTGTTTTGTTGCTGGTTGTGTGGGAGAAGAGACCAACCCCCACCTGGCTACAGCCTCCCTTCAGGTACTTGTAGATAGCAATGAGGTCCCCCCGAGCCTCCTCTTCTGCAGGCTAAACAACCCCAGCTCCCTCAGCTTCTCCTCATAGGGTTTGTGTTCCAGGCCTTTCACCAGCTTTGTCACCCTTCTCTGGACATGTTCCAGCACCTCAACATCTCTCTTGAATTGAGGAGCCCAGAACTGGACATTCCATCTGGCAGGTTATGATGTGGCCTGATGAAATCAGAGTTTGGAAGAGATGATTTTAGAATGTATTTTCAAAATGAATAATGATGACACAAATGCATTTTGTATTCTCCCTAGATTGTTAGCAGGCTTTTCTCTGCTCTCTTGTTCAAATGTGTATTTCAGTACCAGCCATAAGACACTAATAAAAGGCAATCAAAATAAGCACAGTCTCTTGTTAATGATATGTTTATGTTTCTGAAGTGCTGAAGGACATACAGTGATGTAATTCACCCAGTCTATGACTTAGAAGTTATGATGCAATGGTTCAGCCAACAATACTTAAGATTGATGCCCCTGTGTTTCACAGAGTAGGGGCAGCAATGGAAAAAAAATCAACATAGAGGTTTATTCACACTGTACCAGTAATGCAGTTTTTAAATCAAGCCTGTTCTTGACACTACAGCTCAGTTTCAGTGTCTCAGCTGGATTGCAAACAGCAGTGACCGTGGCTTCTATGATAACCAATGGGCAAAGACCTCCTTCCCCTTTCCAGTTCATCTTAGAACTGATGTAGTGATGCAACCAAATGAGCTGTGACACTACATTTACTTCAGTTTCTTCTAAAACAAACGGGTTTTATTTTTACAATACCTGGAAGTGGTCTTCAAGCCTATTTCTGCTTGAAAGAACATGAAAATAGAGCCAGGCACAAAGTTGCCCATCTCCAAGAAGCAATCATCACAGGTTGCCCGCTTATTTTTAAACCGGTTCCTATCTTTCTAGAACAGAATAACATGGAAAGAGTTATGAATCATAGTATGATTTAGGCTAGAAAAGACCTTTAAGATCATGGGGTCCAATAATATGAGACTATAACTTATGCTGTGAAGAGAATCAGCCAAGAGGAAAGATTCAACTAAAATTCAGCTGTCTGCACATCAATATCTGCATAGGTACTTCCCACTAGAGAGATCTAAAGCTCATTGTGTTTGTCAAGTTTTCACACGCCCTACTCTCCTGTGCAGGCTTTTGCTACCTTTCCTGAAGAGAATGAACCTCACATATGTTACTGTCAAGGGTTAGGGCTGGACTGGCCTCTAGATGAATGATAGATGCTCTTTATTATCTCACCTACTCTCCCAAAGAGAAAAGGACAGGGTGTAACAGATAGAGACTTATGGATTGGAAAACTGAAACAGCTTTAATGACAAGAAAAAGAGAATGAAACATATGCAAATATATACAAAACCAGTATTGAACCTAACCTTCCTGGGGGCATTTAAATCAGAGTCAACATTCACGGTGCAGAAGGCACTGGGAACATCTCAAACTGGACTCAGCAGATTAGCGAACTGGATGAAACAATGTGTGGATTGGGATTAAAGGCAGAACAGACAGACTCCTTCCTAGATTCCTGCAGAGATAGGACAAGGCAAAGTGGCTTTAAATCAGAGAAGAGTAGATTTAGTTTGGATGTTAGGAGGAAGTTCTTTACCATGAGGGTAGTGGAACACTGGGACAGGTTGCCCAGGGAGGTAGTTGAGGGTGCATCCTTGGAGATATTCAAGGTGAGGCTTGACAGGGCTTCAGGCAACCTGATCTAATGGAGGATATTTCTGCTCACTGCAGGTGAGTTGGACTAGATGAACTTTACAAATCCCTTCCAATCCAAACCATTCTACAATTCTGTGAACGTGACTGTTGAAGAAAAGAGCTTAACCCTCATGATCCTTTAGGTTTATATTGACTGTTACTTATATGGGATGGAATACCATGTTGGCCAGTTTAGAATCACCTGTCCCAACCATTTCCCAACATAGATGCAGTCCTTTACTTTCTCCATCCCTAACTTGGTACACAAGATTTAGCAGCAATTTAGGCTTCTGTTGGAACAAGTATAAGCAGAAGCTTTTCACCACACCAGTCCTAGGTATTAACTATAAGCATCAAACATTCTCTCTTCTAACAACACAAACTGACCTCCAACTCTAAGCTTTTTCAATTCTGAGCCAAATTCTGCTACTGAAAGTTCTGAATGGTCTCTCTAAATTCAAGACTTCACATACCACGTTCTGCATTTCTGAAGTCACATTAGAATTGAGAAGAGAATGGACAGAAATACAACTGCAATGTCCTCTATTCTGCTTGCTGTAGCTGAGAAACGGTTACAGGGTTTCGTATTGGCACATCAGAGCAAGGGGCTAGAAAGCCACTGGGCACCTGGCAGCTCTTCAGGCACAGGATTTTCTCCAGCAGCTTTGAGCAAACACAACCAGCTTCTCCTCTGTTATGGAGGCAGGAACTAATTAGGCCCAGTCAGGAATTTATAAAAATAGAGTTATTTTATTTTTCTGAAAACCTGCCCCCAAAAAAACATGTACAGAAGATAATTTAGATTTAATTAGCAGGTTCCTTCTTAGTTGGTTGAGAATAGATCCGTATAGATATACGGATACCAGATAGACTTGACTAATTTGAAGCCAGGAGTTGGGAAAGGCTTGAGCTGTTAAATATAGCGTTCCCCCACTATGAAATAAGGCTGAGCCGTAAGCTACTCACAACAGGCCGCGCTGGCTTGGAAAGAAGGACGATTCAAAGGGCTGTCCCGCGGTCTTTTCAGGAACCTTCAGCGTCATTAAAGAGCAATAAGCAGCACAATAAGGTGCTTAAGGTGAAGTCCTTCAGAGCTTGTCTTTGGAGCGTCAAAGGCTCCCTGCATAGAAGCTATGCAGGCCTGGTGGGGGGGAGAAGAACTCCACGCAGGCACCCCAAGGCGGGAACACAATCCAAAGCGGGGACGAACTCCACGGCAGGAGCACCCCAAGGCGGGAACCCCCCAATATTTATACCTTTCTCAGACAAAGAGCAGAGTTAACACTTCCTAGCCGTGAAAAGCACACAGCCAATCCTCAGCTGAGTGCAGCGCAGGCCCGGGGCACCCCTGTGCCAGAAGGGTCCCCCTGCTCCCCCCCCCACCCTTCACGCCTGCAGGGCAGGGTGGGGGAAACAGGTCTTTTCCCGCCTTTTTCCTCTCCCATTCAAACCACAGAGGGAGAGGAAGTTTCTGGGGTACACGGGACCTCCAGGACATCCTCCATCTTCAGAATAAAAAGGTTGGCTGTGATAAAGGGGGCATGGGCAGCACACTGCTCTGCTCCAGTGATTTCGTGGCAGAACTTTAGCCCTTTAGGGGTCTACCTAGCTGACACAGTCCTGGAGTTCCCTTTGGTAATTCTCTAAGTTTAATTAGATGTTGAATACACAGCAGCCATTGTCTTTAAAGCTGTTTGAACATTTGCATTTCAAAGGACCATTCTGACTGTTTTCAAAGTTTCAATAAATGCGTTCAGAGAAAAAAAAAATAGCTCTTCCTATAAAGAACAACCATAGTGCTCTCTCTTTTTGATAAGACTCAAGACTTAGAGGGAGAAGGTGTGAGATTTGAGAGCCTTTGGGGTTCATCTAATTGCCCTGTGACTACAGCTTGAAATTAAGGACTTAGTATAATACAGTGTTTCAGAGAAAAATATTAGGCAAATTAGACAGGCTGTACTGTCAGTGGGGAGATTAAGTAGCCTCTGAAAGGTAAACATTTCACACAAATATGACAAAAAAAGACCTTACCTGAGTTTAAGACACTTCAATAACATTAAGCACCTGTGTACATTCAAGTTATTTTGTAAAACTGACTGGATAGAATCTCCTTTTCACAGCTGAAGCTGGAAACAAACTTCACTGCTTCATGCCTAAGCTGCGTGACACTAGCAACTTGTGATATATTGGGGTGCTGCCAGTAGATGGAGGAGTCTTCCTCAGCTAATGATTTCCTCTCTCCCTCCTGCTCCTGCATCCCATTGTTTCTCTTGCTCTCTCCCTTACCCAAGCTCTGGCACTCAAAATAGGACTTCCTCTTCTCAGTAGCAGATCAATTCTCTCAAATTAATCTGTAGTAAAAGACACACAGCTGTGACTGTTCATTCATAGAGGCTAACTGGCATGAAAAAGCCAGTTCCATGTCATTAAATTCTTACTCTCCAAAAGATCCACAGGTGGACATCTTGCTGGCAACTGCCTTTAGCCTATGGTAATTCTTTAACTAAGCTACTTGGGCTGTAGACAGACATGCAGTTATATTTCCCACTCCTTATGATGCTGTTCAGCCACTGTGCTGCCATGTGCAGTGAAATCATGAAAGCGAAGACCACCAGAGGGTTATTCTTTGGTCCATTAATTCCTTTTTTCTGCTATGACTTGATTTCTTGCTCAGGCCCTGGTCCCTGATTTCTGCCATGAAACTGTTAAACAGACTCCCCTTTGAGAAGCTGGGTCATAATATCTGATTGCCCCTACATGGCTGAGGAGTTTGTGCAAGGTCAGTCTGTGTTTTGCACATCACTAACATTGTAAAATGTATATCTTATGAATTTTGATATTTACTTTTGTAATTCTTGTTTATTTCTGCATGTACAAAGGCTTTTTCCTGTGCTCATTTGTATAGGTATGTCAAGGCAATTAAAATCTATAGGAATGCATCAAATGGCACTGCATGCTCCAAAGATAGGTGGCAGCTGGTCCTGTGGTCACAGCCATGCTCCTATCTAGTCAGGATCACATGCATTGTTCACACATATGGCATCTTTCATCTCACTCTACCTGCCTTGCTGCAGAGCATTGTTTTCAGATTATGTTCTACAGTGCAATAAATTCACTTTTTACTGTCTTATTCGTGTGCATAAGATTAGGAACCTCTTTGACCAATAGCATTTAGAGTTAATAAAAAAAAAAGTTTCAAAATAATAAAACCCCTGAACTTAAATGCACTCTGACTGACTATAATGGGCTACTATCCAAATGAAGTGATGAAAATTACAGGAACATACTGATACAAAGAACACGTCTGTAGCCAGCTAACAATTCTGATTTCTTCTTCCACCTTTTTCTCAAGTGAAAAGGATGTTTAGGCTTTTTTTTAATCTTCCACCTTTTCTCTTCACAGAAAAAGGAAGGTTCTACTACTGGTTTCCCCTCCTTTGCTGTCCACAGAAGACAAAAATATGCACCTATCATTTCTGACTGCTACCTGATCCCACCATTCTTTTCAGATCCTGGTATGAAAAAACTTTTTTGCTCAGTTTTTACAGGTGGCCATGGATAGAGATTTGTCCCACATGAAGCTGCCTGGCTCCCATGGCCATGCCAACATTCTGTTCAAACAGATTTTTTTAAGGGAGAGAGGTACCACAAAGTGCTAATTTCTGAAGTTGTGTTGTCTTAGACAATAGAATAAACAGGTGTATTGTAGCCCATTATACAGGGAAAAACTTACATCTGCTATGACTGACAAACTAAATATATCTTCCTTCTTCCCACTGTCCTTACAAAGTCATCCCTTCTATGCAGCACTACTTTGACACAGCACTTCTTGCAGCCTCCTGCACTTAGCTCCTCACAGTATTAGGACTGCTGCTTTCTCCCCCTCTTCTCTGAGAATTGGTTTTGACTTTGCTCCCCTCAAAAATAGCACCTTTGCTTCCTATCAGAGACATCTTGTCTGGCTGATACCCAGAATCTTCCTTTTGCCACCCCTCCTCCTGCTGCCCTGCTCTGCTCACCTAGAGCTTTTCCTGCTGAATGTGGCGAGGTGTTCCTGGGGTAAGATACTCTATCCCAGCTCTTTCTTACTTAGATTTTCCATATGACTAGGGATGCAGCTGCCATGTCAAGGTGAACACACTCTCCCCTCCTGCCTGCTTCCACAAACATTTTTCAATGGAATTGTGCTAGTTTGAGCCTAGCTAGAATGTTTTGGTGAGAAGAACTAGATTACAGGCTGTGAAAGGAAAACAGTGGTGATGTCTACTTCACTCATAGGCTTGCTGAGATGTGTAAAAAAGGAAAGCAAAACATAGATAAGACTCTCGGCACTTCTCTCGCTTGGGCTGCTGCTGGGGAAGTGGTTGTGTCATCTAATTTTTCATCATTGTTTTTGAGCTAGTTTGAAGCTAGCTAGAATGTTTTTGTGAGAAGAACTAGATTACAGGCTGTGAAAGGAAAACAATGGTGAGGTCTACTTCCCTCATAGGCTTGCTGAGAGATACAAGAATCCAAACATGCATAAAGGCACTTCTGCTGCTGGGGAGCTCTGAGCTGCATCTCTCTAATCTCACCCTCCATTTTTTTCTTTCCTAATCCACTTTGCTTCCTAACCTCCTGGTCGAACCTCCATTCTTCCTTGGGACTGGGGTAAGGTTGAGAGGGGTAGGGGGAAGGTGGAAGGGGTGATTGAGATCCCCTCCTGAGGACTCAGGTTTCTGGAACAGGAGTTGTGTTTCTGTATTCCCTTTTACCTTGTCTATTTCTGTCTATAACTGTACATACTGTAAATATCTGCTTGTATATTGTGCTAGCTGTAAATATAAGCTTCAGATTTCCAGAGCCAGCTGAGTCTAGTCTGGGTGATTTCTGAAGTGATGAGTGGGGAACACCCAAACCACTACAAGAATCCATTCAGAATTTTTGTAGCAGTTGGAGGGAGGGAAAAGCCCCATCCCTGTTAAATCATCCTACTGTACACTGCACTGTTAACACAACCCAAACACAGCTACAACTTGTGTAAGGCCAGTCACCTCTTCTCTGCAATCTTTATGCCCAAAGCCTGCCTTTGGCAGACCTACTGAAATAGATTTTCTATATAACAGAATTTCTTTTCTAAATATATTTTTTTAAAATTATTTCCCAAAGATTCTGAAAGTTTTCAAGTTTGTGCTTATGATATTCTAAAGTTAAGGCCTTTTCTCAAAGCACAACTACTCTGCCGCACCACTTTACTGCATTATCACAGTGTTCTTTTTTCCTGCCCTGGCTCATCCCATTTAGTGTGAAAATTAAACATTAGCCAAAAAAAAATACCTGGAGTAATAAAATACAAATGAGAGCATGAGGTACATTTCTACCACATTTACAATTCATTCAGAGATAATGGCAATGCAGCAGAGATTTACATAACAAATGATTAACAGTTTATTGCTGTCTTCTTTATTGCCTGCACTAGGATCCAATGGAAAAGCAGCACAGGTAGAAGTAAAGATATGGACAGCAGGAAAGCAATGATTGAAAAGGCCATTTTGACCCAGGCATTCATTTACCTTTGAGATTTTGTTCTGCAGCCATTCAGGTTAGTTGATATTCTTTTTCACACTAAATCACCAAGAAACATTTTCCTACCTCTCCTAGTTCATGCACATGCAGTGAAATATTTTGTATGCACTGTGTGGTAGGATTAAAGGTTGTGTTAATTTTTTTTTTAATCTACCTTGAATTATCCATGCTATTATGGAAAAAAAAAAACCCAACATCATCTTTGGAAAGTCAGGTTCAGAACACATTGAATGCTAGGCAATAGTGACTGCTTAATATTTTGCTGCTGATATGTTTTTTACTTGTAAGATCAAAAAGTGACCAATCTTTTTCAACATATACACAAGCCTGTAATCTATCCCAGACACACAGAAATTGAATAAAGCATTTCCCCATATCTTTATTTTTGCCTTTTTCCAGAAGAAAAAATTCCAACTGTAAATGAGCACTGATATACTGTGTATATCATGATATGATGTATTGTTGGGAATAGTAATATTAAATGCAGTCATTCTATGGAATTGTCTGAATATTATACACTGGAACATAAGCCATGGACTGGTGAGAGTGCACGAGCTCAGAAGTACTGAGTTAAGATAAAATGGAAGGTTGGAACGACCTTAGAGAATAAACAACTGTAAGGCTGGAGCCTGTGATTTTCACCTATCTCTGCTGACTTAGATTGCTTAGACACAACATCTTGAGAGAGTATGATGTCTACACTAGTTAGTATGTAATTTCTAACACAAGTACATGTACCCAGTTACAGTTTAATACAATTTGTAGCCCTCTGATGAAAGGTGTAAAAACATGTTTGGAATGCAGTAAACAGATTGAATTTGCTTGCAACAAGCATCTCCCCATCTCTTCTGATGCCTGTGGCATTATAGCCCATGGCAATGTATATGTATTGTGGACAGATTTCTTTCTAACAGAGGACATGCACTGATAAGCCTGAGCAACCCATGCTGCAAAGTGTCCTTGGTCCATCTCGGAGGCAGGAAACCAGGCAGTGAATGACCGCCCCCACATGCAGCTGCAAGGAGGCAGCGTCAGCCAGCTGCAGGGGGCTGACCCTACAGGTTGTTTGTACAAGTTAACCTATCTGTACCTCACACATAACCTTAAGCCAATCTGTACTTTCCACATGTACCAATCTTAAACTAAGTTAGCTATGCATGCCTCTTCCAAGTAAGCATAGAACTCACTGTAACACAGAAATAAACAGAGAATGATTATCTAACCACACTGGTGTCCAGGATCATTACTCTGGCAACTGCAACGCCAGCAATGTATCAGTGTACTTGAATTACTTTAAAGCCAAATCATTCATTTCTACCTGATGAAAAAAAAAAAGCAAGACTACTTCATGTCATTTCTTTGAAATAGCATATGTAGAATTTTTCTACACCAAGAACACAGGCTAATGTTTGTTTTATTTTTCTTGAATTAAGATCTTACTGCATAGTATAGTGGAAGAAATTACCTGAGTTTTGTTTTCAATACTAGGGCCAACCACTACACTTCTGAAAGGCAATTTTAACAAAATTACTAGATAACAAGAAAAGTTAGACTTTCAGGTAGTATTATAAATATGATATTAGAACAAATGTTTTCTGTTTTGTTTATCCAAAGCAAAGACACAAACTATATCAGCACTAGTTCTGAAACTTTGTGTCATCTACTAGTTGAAATTAAAGGATTCATAGAATCAAACAGGTTGGAAGAGACCTCCAAGATCAGCCAGTCCAACCTAGCACCCAGCCCTATCCAATCAATCAGACCACAGCACTATGTGCCCCATTCAGTCTTTTCTTTAATACCCCCAGGGATGGTGACTCCACCTCCCTGGGCAGCCCATTCCAATGACAATCACTCTCTGGCAACAACTTCCTCCTATACTTCCCCTGGCACAACTTGAGACTGTGTCCCCTTGTTCTATTGCTGGTTGCCTGGGAGAAGAGACCAACCCCCACTTGGCTACAGCCTCCCTTCAGGTAGTTGTAGACAGCAATGAGGTCCCCCCTGAGCCTCCTCTTCTGCAGGCTAAACAACCCCAGCTCCCTCAGCCTCTCCTCACAGGGCTGTGCTCCAGGCCCCTCACCAGCTTCAACTCCCTTCTCTGGACACCTTCCATCACCTCAACATCTCTCTTGAATTGAGGAGCCCAGAACTGGACACTTGACTCAAGGTGTAGTCTTACCAGTGTTGAGTACAGGGGCAGAATAACCTCCCTTGTCCTACTGGCCACACTGTTCCTAATACAGGCCAGGATGCCTGTCCTGCTGGCCACCAGGACACACTGCTGGCTCATCCAATCCACTTTGTCCTGGGTAGTTTGCCCATTTCCAACCCCCAACATAGGCAGGGACACCTTTCACTAGAGCAAGTCTCTCAAGGCCTCATCCAACCTGGCCTTGAACACCTCCAGGGAGGGAGCATCCACAACCTCCCTGGACAACCTGTGCCAGCATTCCACCACCATCAACGTAAAGAGCCCTTTCCTAACATGTAGTTTTAATAAGGGCATGTAGTGAAAGGACAAGGGGTAATGGGTTCAAACTCAAAAGGGCTAGGTTTAGAGTAGATCTAAGGAAGACATTCTTCACTGTGAGGGTGGGGAAATACTGGACCATGTTGCTCAGTGAGGTTGTGGATGTCCCCACTCACAGTGTTCAAGGCCAAGCTGAATGGTGATTTGAGAAACCTGATTTCTCTGAAGATGTCTCTGCCCAAGACAGAAGATTGGAACCAGATGGTATTTGAGATCCTTTCCAACCCAAACCTTTCTGTGATTCTATAGATATCAGTTAGAAATTTGAGGTTTTCTACATCCATCACTATCATTCAATATCTAACAGTCAATTCACAATGAAGTCCAGTAATAAAGGTGATGTTAGACTGCCAGTCACTGTGGTAAAGGTGTAAGGGATCTTTTTCTCCTCTTCAAACTAGAGCTGTCAAGAAAACGAAGCTTAAAAACAAGGCTGAGCTTACATTGTTTCTGCTGTTGTTCAAAAGTTCATTTTAATTATGCTTGAAGTACTTGCCTCAAATTTTTGATCCTTTATAGGAAAGCCTAAGGATCCCACAACTTTGCAAAGAGATTAAACTTCCAAATTCAATTAAATTCAAAGACAGTATTTTTGCATTCCCCTTTGAGTCAGTACCATCAACACAGGAGGCAGGACTTCAGCTGCACAATTAAGTTTCTTAACTAAAAATATGGAAGAGGGCAAAACTCATTTTATCCTAATGCAAAATAACTACACTTTTCTCTGATTAATGTACAAGACTTTACATTTACTAACACTGAAATTAATTTCCTTGATGGGGTAGAAAACAAACCACTTAGCACTACATGTAAAAGCTGTATTTCATTTTAAAGAAGAAAACGTATCAGTATGGGAGCAAAATACTTGCTCCAATATGGAAGAGTTCAAATTTGGGGGGAAGATTTATAGAAATAGTACCCTGCAGCTCTGATGAAATTGAGTTCTTGGGAAACAGAGTTGATTCTTTTTCAACAGCAATTTTTTCTTCCCCAGCTAATTCGTAGAAATAAGTATCTACTGGTCTTCAAAACTGGAGGAAATGATCATAGCAGAAAGAAAATGAGGCAAAAAAAGTGAGAGAATGTGAGAAGTTTTCCATCTGTAAGTTTTCATTGCCAAAAGGAGCAATGTTCAATAGATTTAATCTAGAATTATCTAAATGTTAGATTTATTTGAGTAAATCTGCTCAGATAAGAATCCCACTGTGTTTACCACTAAAAATAATCATTATCTAAGTCACAAGACACTTGTCTGAAATGTTCCAGCAAGTTACAACATGGTCTTCTGCTCTCCAAGCCTGCAGAGTCTGCAATTATCCCTGTACAGCTACTGCTTAGCGATCATTCTATGCACATACTATGTAAATTATGTATTTTGATTTTCTATTACTCTCAGAATTTTATTCCTTTACTTGAGGCCTGTATTTTATCCTTTCTTAACTAAATGACTCCTTTCTCAGCATGGCTGCACTGAAATCCCTTCAAAAGACTTGAAAGATGCCAGTCTTAGAAGTGTTATTGAACTGATGCACTTACATAAGACAGGCTGCTTCTGTAGCAGCTGAGAACTCATACACAAGCTAAATGCTAAGTAAGGTAGACTCATCCAGACTCCATCATTTTCAGACTGGAAGCAAGAAGAGAAACACAAAATGAAAAGATAATAAAATATAATCAGAAATAATAAAGCTGCTGTTTCTTCTTTGATTTGAGACTCAAACTGAGCTCTGATCATCGCTATTGAACAACTGTCCCATTGCTGTGGACTAGAAACTGTAACTGCTGGTGAACACACATCAGCCATCAGTTATTACCTGGTGTCCCCTATAAGATTTATTGGTGAAATTTTAGACTCAAATGGACTGCAGTTACTGATTATAAATTATCTCTAGTGTCACAAGGAAAATGTTCAGCAATGGCTTACCAAGGTAAACCACTGAAATGGCAAAGCATCCAGTGGATGACTTGCATGAGACTCAGAACTGTAGTTTGGGAAAGGCAAAACTGCCTACTCTTCCAATATAAAAGTGAGAGGAAGAGGAACACACAAAACTTAGGGCTGAGATAAAGAGATAAGAGTTTAATGTAACATAAGATATAAACACAATGCATAATTACCATAGCTAATAATCTAAATACTACAATACAAGATTACCTTAGCTCAGCCTATCTGCATGTGCTAATTTGAGCCTAGCTAGCATGTTTTGGTGAGAAGAACTAGATCATAGGCTGAGAAATGAAAACAATGGTGTCTACTTCCCTCACAGTCTTGCTGAGATGTGTAAAGAAGAAAGGCAAAACAAAGATTAGGGCACTTCGCTTGGGCACTTCGTGCTGGGCTGTTCTCTTCTGCNATTGTGCCAGCTGTAAATATAAGCTTCATTCAAATTTCCAGAGCCGACTGAGTCTAGTCTGGGTGATTTCTAAAAGTGGGGGGGGGGCGGGGGATACCCAAACCATCACACTGCAGAAGCAGCACAGTGAAACACAGGGGGAAAACCAGCATAAAACAGGAAACCAAACCTAGCAGGTAGCTGACTCCCACTTGTTTCACTGCCATCTCTGCAAAAAAAAAGAAGAGCCAACACCTAATAACTTGGAACCCAGAAGCAGCAACTGGAACAGAAAGCCTCCCATGCTGCAGTTTGAACTTCAAGCTCCATAATACTTTGCTACAGTTTGCCTTTTTTTTTCTTAAAGCTGGGATGACTGCAGCATGGCCTAACAGCAGGTTCAACTCATATGTTCAACATGAATGTGTTAAGGAAAACCGTAAGGAAAGTGTAATTAAGTAGCATCAAAAAAAGGGTTGGGAGTGACTGAACTGATAAAAAGTATTCAAAGTAAAACAAGCAAGAGCTGACTGGAAAATAAGAAAGTAAGTAAAATTTTTAGTCACAGTTCTGGTTCATTCTTTCATTATTAAGTATTTATCATTATCTGGCATCATAACAGTGTATGCAAGAGGAAGAAACAGCAAGCAAGACCTAAAGCCTAAACAAAGCAGTCAGCAGTTGAGTGGTTGAAAATATCTGTGTCTCTTCTCATCAGCCACCAAAGCAAAATCCTTCCAGTGGACATAAACAAATTTTGTAAGAGAGCAATCAAATCCACTACCTTCTATTTCAATATACTAGAAACATTGCAACAGCAAGTGTAGTGAATTTTGCAGAGCCATTTCTGAAGGCATTTAATGGTTAGATTTGTCTTGGAAAAGCATAGTATATCTCTTTTAAAGCCTATTTTATATATCAGGGAGATATTTATAAGAGAATAGAATCAACCAAGTTGGAACATACCTCCAAGATCATCCAGTCCAACCTATCACCCAGCCCTATCCAGTCAACTAGACCATGGCACTAAGTGCCTCATCCAGTTCTCAATAACTTTTTTTTTCCTGAGTTTAAAAAAATAATTTCTGTCAGTTACTACCATACTAAAGCAAAGACAAACTTCTCTTTTTACCTGAGTTTCTTCTGTTACATTTTCCTGGTACTGAAATACTCTCTTGAATATACCAAGAAATGTAAACTAGGACATCCTACAATCCCTGTCTTTTCGGTCTCTCCTTGGATGGAAGCCTTACCAGAGCTCTATCTTAATTCATGCTTGAACTTTCCACATGACAATTTGATCCACTCTAAGTAGGTTACCATGCCAACCTCCTTAACACTAACCTCTGCAACAAAATTTGCCAACTAATTCTGTGTAGCTATTTGTGATGGTTTGGGTGTTCCTCACGCCCCCCCTCCCCCCACTTTAGAAATCACCCAGACTAGACTCAGCTGGCTCTGGAAATATGAATGAAGCTTATATTTACAGCTGGCACAATACACAAGCAGATATTTACAGTATATACAGTTATAGAAAGAACTAGACAAGGTGAACGGGAATACAGAAACACAACAGCCCTCCCAGAAACCTGAGTCCCCATGAGGGGCTCTCAAGCACCCCCTCACTTTCCCCTTACCCCAGTCCCAAGGAATAAATGAATAAATGGAGGCTCAGCAAGGGGAGGTTAGGACGCAAAGGTGGATCAGCCAAAGCAAATGGAGGGTGAGGTTAGAGAGTAAGATGCAGTTCAGCCAGCAGCCCAGAGCTCCCCAGCAGGCAAAGTGAATTGACTTTATCTATGTTTTGCTTTCCTTTTTTACACATCTCAGCAAGGCAATGAGCTAAGCAGACATCACTCTTGTTTTCCTTTCACAGCCTATGATCTAATTCTTCTCACCAAAACATTCTAGCTAGGCTCAAACTAGCACACTGTTCTACAACACCAGCAACTTTAAAATGCTACCACCTGGTGGCAACCAAGCAGTAAAACCTTGGTGTACGCAAAACAACGATGACCAACTTCTACCTTTGACAACGAATTCAGAAGTACAGGGTCTGCATATTGGTAAATGGGAGCTAAGGGGATTGTGCCAAGTTACACACACAATGTCTTGTAGCTAAGATCAACAGAGAAAGTATAGGACAAAAAAAAATCTCGTAGACTCTAGCACCATGCATGAAGCACTTTTGTGCGCTTCTCATGCACATCTGTGCATAGACAGCCAATGTTAAAGTCCTCTAAACAAGACAGTTACAGAGGTGATTGGATGAGTAGGTTGTGTCCTAGTACAGGATAGGGAAGAACAAAAGAAAGGAAAAAGTTAAAAAGCTACAATACAACAAATAAATTTTAAACCATTTTGTTTTCTGCAATAGCACTAACTTCAGCAGATCTACTGTCAGAGGAATTCTCCATTTGGAGCTTCCTTTTTTGGACTACATTATATAACATGATACTTATTAATCAGTAACTAAGAAGGTAAAGGAGACAAACATGCTTCTACAAATATCTGATAGCTATTACAATTGTCACAGCTGCAACTTTCAACTAGTGAAATCCCTGTTCTCCAGGCAGGGAAACCAAGAACATCATATGCTTTGGTAAACTCAGCTAGGCAAAAGTGAACACTTATCACAGACACTACAGACCTGGATCTGATCTCACTAACTACAAGGCTGACTTCTGGCTTCAGCTGAATTATTTCTGATTCATGTTGGACTCAGATCAAACAAACTCTTCCTCCAAGGCTAATTAATTTTGATTTTATTCTCACTTGCACCTGAATTAGCAGTGGGCAGTTGATACACACACATTTACATTTCCCTGTTAACTCTGACGGTAGAAGCATATGTGCTGTGCAGAGTGGATGTGTGTGTCAGGGCACCTGGAGAATACGGTTTTACTCAGTACAGACAGATCATAAGGGAAGATACCCATAGGTAGAAGAAAAATGCTTGATCATTTGCATAACCAGCTGGACATACGCTCAGAGGGCCAAAAGCTCCCACCACATCTGCAGATCACCATCAGATTGTTCTGCTCCTGCTTTTGAATGGCATACATTTCAGTACAGAAATTACAGCTTCCTTTTCTGCCTTCCAAATTAGCATTAAGTTCAGAAGTGAATGTGCTAGCTCTTCCCTCAGGAGAAAAAAAAAAAAGAACCTATTCCCTTTATGTGAACTCTTCTTTCCTTTCTAAGACACAGAATTTTGATGTTTTGTTTATACTTCCTAATACATAGTTTCCTAATCCAGAGTAGCTACACTGATTAAAAGATAAGACCCAGGAATTAATGGTAATTTTGTCAAAAGAAAACAACCTTTGATGCTGTTTATGTAATATAAAAATCTATACAGTAGCACTTGTGATACCTCAAACTTGCTATATTATTTCTGTACTTACAACAGCATAAGTGAGCTCTCTTTGCTTTAGGATTTGATGATCACCACTGCAGAAACTGACTACTGTCAAGTATAACAGCTCATTCAAAAAATGAGGAAACAAGGAGAGGATTCTAGCCACTCCTGTCTGATTGTTCTGCTCTATGTCACTTCAGAATGGTAGTATTAGACACTAAAGCAATACAGCCTTTCAATTATTTAAACACTTTCAAGTGTAAGCATTCAGTTGGGAATGAAATTGGAAGTGATTTGCAGATATGTTTGGATTTGATTAATTACAATTAGCTGCTACTCAGTTCATATTGGTAATCAAAGACATTTTTCTGACTTCTCTATTTTCTTTCTGCTTATATTTCTGAGGAATGGTCAAGGAATAACAATTTGGGTTTTTGGCAGTGTCAATGCTGATGGAATCCCTAATTGTTACTGTGTTCATTTGTACCTACAGGATAATAGGGCAAAAGTATTTTTATTCATTTTTCTGTGGAAGTCACAAAATACCAAGTTTAAATACCCTCAGGTAGCATGTTTTGTAAGCCTCAGTAGTGAGCTAGCCTTCCCTCAGATGACAGTACAGTAGTGTTTTAAGAGCCTTATTGAATATCTAAGGTAGTGATGTATTGGAAAACCGAAGTCATTTCATTCACCTCTACACACACTTCAACCATTAAAATTCAATTCAGTATTTGCAGTCCAAAGTCTAGCTGGTAAAAGGTCTGCTTGCCCAGCATTTTGTCAATGCTCATAAACCAGAAGGAAGTATGCATCTGGAGAGAGAAGTGTAATCACTGACAGGAGCTGCTGGTTCAGTCACAAATCAGGAACTACTAAGTGCAGTGTGATGAGCATCAAGGTAACCTAGCAGGATCTAGTAAACAAGAGGCTCAGAAGGTACAATCTAAAGCACCATAAAGAACAAGGGAAACAAAAAAGATGAAGGAGAAAAGAATGCCACGATTTCAGCAAAAACCCCAGGACATTACATTTCAATTCACATTTCATGAACAAATGAAATTACTTCACAAACATCAATATACACATGCTTCTAGAGAAATCTATGTCATCCACTGGGTGAGAAGAAAGAATCTGCAAACCCCTCTGCTTTCTCAAATAAGGAAGGGCCTAAGCAGAATTTAGGTCAAAGAAACACACAAGAGTGGTTGGAAGTATCAAGGGTAGGCTAAAGCAGATGAAAATCTGAAAGAGTTTTTGGAATGTAAAGTAAAAAATCTGAAACTCAAAGAGCCAGACATGCTAAATACAAATTCCATCAATATAAGCAAAGCCAGAAATCAGCCAAGGATACAGCTAGACCATTACAAAATGAGAGTGTAAGATAAAATAGACTAAAAAACCTGAGGGGTGAGTCTAGAGGATGAAGGAAGCTATTCTCACAATAGACAAGTCTGCATGTAGTGGTTTTAAATGATAGAGACAGTAGGTCATTTGTGTCTTCATTGCATACATATTGAGACTTTAGAATGAAGAAAAGGTATTAGAAAATCTAATACAAAATAAGAGGAAGGAAAACCTTAGCTCTGTAATGAAAACTATGTGGAATTTACCTTCAGAAGCAAATGTGAAGAGATGCAACAAAGGAAAAGCAAAAGTAAAGTTATTTACAGATGCCTCAGCCTCACGTATCTGATACAATTGTCTCTATTAGTGTTTCAAGGACCTAAACAGCAAATTCTCAACCAGCCCTTTACCCCCAACACTTATTGTTTTGTATAATGATCATGTAACCAGATCTTCTTTTTAAGCAGGTATTTCTCAAAGGAGATATTTGCTTTCATTTGTCAACCTGCTGCTTTGTACTTGATCTAGCAAAAGTGAACAGATCGTGAGACAAGGATTTAACATGCTGGCTGGTTCTTCAAGGAACTTGACACCAAGGATTTCTATAGAATAAAACAAATGAAATCCTAGAGGTGAAAATTCCACAACTAGACTGACAAAGAGTGAGATACTATTGTGTTGCAGCCTACAACTCAGCAGTCATGACAAACACCCAAGCAAGTAACCTGAAATTCTAAGCAACGTGGTCAAACTGATCCTTGGTGTAACTCCATTGATTCAAAGGAATTTGTATCCCAGTCAACTCTTGTATTGAGCCTAATTCAAACTGTATGTAAGCAGGTTCAAGTCCCTCGACACCATTGCAATACAAGCGGCATAGCACAGGAGGCCTGGATTTGGCAGAACATGTCTGTGGTAGTGAATTGATTTTGCAAAACAGCAGAGTTTGTCAGCCCTTTTGATACATCCAGTCTCAGGAGAGCTGCCCCTTCTAGTACCGCATTGATTCATTACTGAGCTGACCTTTACAAATGGACCAGAGTAGAATGGAATGCAGTTTATATGATGCCTTCCATTCAGGACCAATCACTGATACACCAGTAATATCACAAAGATAACATGCAGGCAAATATAAAAGCAGATGGAAATTAGGCAACAGTACATATCACCCTGAAAACAAGCCTATTACAACTGAAAAACAAACGTTGTTCACTTGTATTTGAGAGTTTTCCCCTCTTCACTTGAAAGCACAATGTTCAGGATCCTCAGTAGAATACACACAGGTAAATAATTTTTACTAGTTCTTTAGTTTTAAAACTGTTGTTTCTTATGGATGAAGAGTATGCATTTTTTAATTGCTTTCCAAATTTTAGTGCAAGACAAACAAACAGTTGTTTCTGTGGGTGTGTTGGGCTGTGCTTCATAGATCTTCCATTTGCAAAGCTGCCCATTGTCCATAGCAAACAATTCTTTTAATCTCCATTGCTTCCTATCTCCTGATATTCTCTCTGATGACTTTGTGATACTGCAGAAATAAAAACTATATAAACAATGCATTAAGAAGAGTGCAGCCTGCAGGTCAAGGGAGATTATCTTTCCCCTCTTATCTGTCTGGGTGAAGCTAAATCTAGGGTGCCATGTCCAGTTCTGGGCATTACCCTTTATGCAATACAAGAAACTTCTGGACTCTTTCCAGTTGAAGTCTACAAAGGTGATAAGGGGACTAGAGCATCTCTCTGATGAGGAAAGTCTGAGAGATCTGGAGACGATTGAGCAGGAATCTTATCACTTCAGGTATCAAGAAGAAGGGATAGATTCTTTTCAGTGGTGACCAGCAACAGAACAAAGGGCAATAGGCACAGACTGGAACACAGAAATTTCTACCTGAATATAAGGAAAAAATTCTTTACCTTGAGAGTGACACTGTGACATACACAAAACAGACATCAATAGCTACTTGAAATGCAGATTTTTTGTAACCAGTAGTACTTGTCACACAAATTCCAGGTTCTGATGTCAGTCAGGAATACACCATTGCTCAACCAACTAAGCTTGTTCCTTGAAGCTTAAAGCTATTTCTTTTAAGAAATATGAACCAAGATTTGTGATCACTTACTCAAAGAGAAACCTCCCACTCAGGGTTACTCAAAATATAACTATAATATCATATCACTATAATATAATAACAATATAACTATAATATAGTATAGTATCACTAAAGGTAGGGTGAGGATTCACCCAGTCCACAGAAGTTTCTGTAGACTCCCAGTCTAAGGGGAGAAGATTCAATTGCAAGGCTGCTTGCTTTCAAAGGAATCAACTCAAAATGTCTCTGTAACAGGACCCCATCTATACCCTAAATCGGGGGTCCTCAAACTTTGTAAACAGGGGGACAGTTCACTGCCCCTCAGACACTGTTGGGGGCCAGACTATAGTTTGGTTCCAGCCCAGTGTTAATGTTTGGGGGCTGCAGAAGCCAACATATGGATTAAGTGGCAGCAAGTGGCTGCTTGGTTTCCCCCCAACCCCTGGCAGGGGGTTCTGTAAATAGCAGCGGGCCAGATCAAGAACCCTGGGGGGGCATATCCAGCCCATGGGCCATAGTTTGAAGACCCCTGCCCTAAGTCAAAGGTGTTCCGTGGTCAGCTCTAATTAGTTGGAGTGCAAAGTCTACACATCCACACAAGAGCAGGGTAAGAGCATAGGGGCACCAGTTAATGTCTGAGAGATGCAAAGCTGATCTTTATCAGTCTCTAGCAAACCTCCACCATTTTTTAGGTGTCTCTCAAGCTTTCATGTTTGTAGTAGTGCTTGCTCAGGCTGTTTGTAGAGTCTGTTTCTCTGCTGATACTCAAAACCTGCTTGGACCAACCTTGTGCAACCTGCTCAAGGTGAACCTCATCTGGCAGGAAGGTTGTTCTTCAGAGGTCCCTGCCAACCCCACAATTCCACGAATCTGTGTTGCCTAAAAACTTCTGTTATTTTAAAGAAAAGCCTATATTCCAAAAAAAAAAGTAGATACAGTAGACTGTAGCAGATGGCTCATTCTGTCTGGTGAATCCTTCTTCAGTTGTGGCTCATTGAACTAGTACTGTCATTACTGTCTAGCAAGTTAATCTGGAAACCATGTGCTAAGCTTCACTGCAAAATTTTATAAGGGAAAGATTTGTGTGCACACCTATTTCGTATTCAGCATGGCAAAAGAGTTAAAGTTCCCTCTAGATATCACCGAAAAACAGGTTTTCATCTCTCCTCAGCAATTTGATTGGAAAAGCAGATTCCACAAATCAGTGTTTGCTGTGTTAACCACCTAGCAGCTAATGTATTTTTTTTCCTAGCAACTTAGAAATGAGAAGATTAAAACAAAAATTCCCCTTCTTGAAGTAATTCATCTAACATGAAATATATTTTACATTTACAGCTATATCTCTCCATTTTTTGCAACCTTCTTTACTTAGGAGTTACTGAACACCTTTATGTTTCCCTTACTGTGCTGTTCCTCTCTACAACATAAGGTAATTTTCAGTGGAAGCACCGTGTTAAAGAAACTTAGAAATTAATCTTCAGCATTATGTAGTGCATTTCCACAGGCCTTTTAGTGATTAAAATTTTAATCACCTGATGATTAAAGGTTTAATTTCTAGGCAATTAGCACTTAAACTTTAAGTGCCAGGCATTTAACTCCATTTTGGAAGTGAAGCTCTCAGTGGTCGGGGATTTTAAAGTTGGATGGATCATAATGCAGCAACGAAGGAAGAGCAAAAGGGACAGATGAGGTCAGAAGAAAGGGGAAGTTGCAAGGTATAAATGCATGAACAGCAGAAAGGTTCCTTTCAGCAAGTTTCAGCAGGAGGAGGAGATTTAGGTCTAATGAAAGAAATATCAGGGCACAGCAGGAGCCAGGAGGTTTAGCTCCAGTCCCTCCCTGGGGATGGCAAAATTTGTTCAGTGCTTGGATGACAACGTGGGTTTTAAGAGTAAATCTTACCCAGAAATTGGCCACAAAGAATAGCCATTTCATTTTCTGTGTGTTTTGAGAGGAAAAAACACTGTTGAAATCTGAAAAATGTAGCCTACATTTTAGCATGTTAATCATTATTGTTATTATTTTCTATTAAAAAAGACATATTCGGCTAGAAATCTTCAATCTCTTAACTGAGGCAAACAGAACTGTGATTTAAGCAAGATGTAGGGTTTGGGGTTTGTTTAGTTTGTTCCAGAATTGTAGATATTGCATATTGGCACAGAGTACTGAAATGTGAAGTAGGAAGCTAATTAGATTTTTTTGTCTCAGTTCTTGCTAGGTTTAGCTGCTGCTTAATATTTTTTCCTTTCTTTCCTTACTAGTAAGAACAGTAGTTTTAGAAGGGTTACACAGTGTGTGATGGTTTGGGTGTTCCCTGGCCCCCCCCCACACTTTAGAAATCACCCAGACTAGACTTAGCTGGCTCTGGAAATTGAATGAAGCTTATTATTTACAGCTTAGAGCAACATACAAGCAGATAGCTACAGCACACACAGTTATAGACAAAAATAGACAAGGTGAAAGGTAACACAGAAACACAACTCCCCTCCCAGAAACCTGAGTCCCCAGGAGGGGCTCCCAACCACCCCTTCACCTTCCCCCTACTCCTCTCAACCTTACCCCAGTCTCAGGGAAGAACAGAGGTTCAGTCAGGGGGTTAGGAAGCAGAGTGGATTAGAAAAGAAACAGCAGAGAGGGGTGAGGTTAGAGATGCAGCTCAGAGCTCCTCAGCAGGCAAAATGGTTATCTATGTTTTTATTTATTGTTCATATACATCTCAGCAAGCCTATGAGGTTAGCAGATATCACCATTGTTTTCCTTTCATAGCCTGTATTCTAGTTCTTCTCACCAAAACATTCTAGCTAGCTTCCAAGTAGCACAGGGTGTTTTCCCAGTATAAATATCTAGTATTGATTTAGGTCTCAACAAAAGGGATTTGTTATTTCATTATAAAATATGTACAGTAGACATTGGAGATGCAGGATGTGAAAATTCTCTGATCTACCAGGATAACAATAAAACCAAACAGATTTTGAAGAAGACCTTGTTCTGACAAGTGTTTCATATCTCACTTGATTAGAGGAAGCAGCATTCATATTTCAGAGTCTAGACAATGTATCTCAATATATTCCTTTAGAGTTATCATGCTATTCCAAGGTAACAGAAGCATTGGAAACAATAACCAGTCACTCAGAAGGAAAGGAAGTTCATTTTTCCCCCCTCTTTTTGTTTTCTTCACTGTTAAAGTATCACTCCAGTGACTGAGGTTATGCTATTGAGATTGCCCAGGTAAGTCCAGAAAGAAGCAACTACACATAGTGGAGCTCACTCTAAGTAGGGAGGCCCAGCCAGCATCCACGAGTGATGCCAGAGTGACCAACAAGCCTATTCCTGCCTTCCCAGAGGGCCACCAGGCCTTTTGACACACTCCCATTCACCCAGCAGGCACTATGGGGACTCACCAGCAGCAACAGGAGGATCCTCTGACCAGTCGGGCAACTCAGAAGCTTCTGCCTTTCCTGGGGCTGATTATAAAGGGCAGTGGGCAGGGAGGGCAAAGTGGCCACACCTGGGGTGGGAGGAGACTCCAACAAGACCCAGGTGCTCTGGGTTTGGGGGAATTCTAAGCCAACCAGCAGCATAAAGTGCATGGTGCTTGAAGCAGATTCAGTAAACATATGAGGGGGAAAAACCTCCAACTTTCCCCCAGGTATTACCTTACTGGTTTTATTTGGTAGAAAAGAAATGTAGTAAGCATTGAACTGAGTTGTGCCCTTAGTTCTGCTGAAAAGTCAAACAACTAAGCAAGGAAGAACTAAACAGAATGAATCCTAGAGGAGCTACGTATGAGTAGGAATTAGCTAGTGAATGTGAGTTCAAATGGGTTTGTGCAGAGATGAAGTGAAAAAACTGAAAGCATAAAGCAATATAAAAAATAGGGAAAGAAGGAACTCCTGATTTCAATCTGGTGTTTGGGGAATTGCAAATACTACACTGAAATGTTCCACTGGCTGGTGAAATCGTGTCAAGTAACAAGCAAAATCCACCTTGCAGAGCAGTTACTGAGGAGATATTCTTAACTGGAACATGTTCATTTTTTTTTCCCCTTATGGTCAATAATAAAAATAATGAATACTGTACATATCCTTATAGACCTTCTGTTTAAAAGGTGACACCCTGGTCTCTGCTTATATGGATAATTGCATTGAGACTGACTGGCCACTTCTTTAACCTTATGGTACACACCTGCAAATCTACAGCAGAAAAGCCTACAAATGCTATAGGTACAGATGCAGCTTTTCAAACATCTACAAATGCTATAGGTACAGCTGCAGCTTTTCAAACATAGGTTTATATGTCCTTTTGAGTGGATGGGTGGGATTCATCTTGTCTTTATTTTAGCCACCTGCACAAGTCCACCTGACTAGTTTTACCTACCTACTTACCTCAGGAGAAAAGAGTTTGTGTCCTTGATGTGTTCACTGACTGAAAAGTGGGCTGACTCAGGTACCTTAACATGTCTATGGTTGGTGAGAGGAATTTTATCCTTTGGAATATGAAGTTCTTCCTTGGGTGTTTGTAGTCAGCTTTTGTATTTACAAGCCCTAAATAAATCTGGATCGTCAGCAGCTTGTCACATTACTGCTCAAATAAGATGAATCATGCCTTGGAAGAGCTGTATGGATAATTTGTAGGTTTTTTGTCATTGTTGGGTTGGGTTTTGTTTGTTTGGTTTGGTTTGTTTTTTTAACCCATGTACATGATTATGTGGATTAAAAAATCATAGAATTACAGAATCAGTCAGGGTTGGAAGGAATCATAAGGATCATCTAGTTCCAGCCCCCCTGCCATGGGCAGGGACACCCTACCCCAGATCAGGCTGGCCAGAGCCTCATGCATCCTGGCCTTAAACATCTCCAGGGATGGGGCCCCAACTGTCCTTGAACACTTCCAAGGAAGGGGCATCCAAAACATGTCAATTTGTTCTAGTGCCTCACCAATCTCACAGTGAAGAATTTCTTCCTATATCTAAACTAAATGTATCCCCTTGCAATTTAAAGCCATTATCCCTCATCCTATCACTACACTTCCTGATAGAATCCCTCTCTGTCTTTCCTGTAGACCTGTTTGAAATACGCTAAAGCCATTATGAGGTCTCCCCAGAGTTTCCTTTTCCTTCAACCGCTTCTCACCGGTGAGACTCTTCAGCCCCATGGTCATCCTTGTGGTCTTCTGGATCTGTTTGAGCAGGTCTACCCTTTTCTTACATTAAGAATGTAATGAATTAATGTTCTAGGTGTAAGATGGGAACACTATTTTGGAAAATAGTAATTCAAAAGGTAAGGTGGAGTCATAGGATGTGAGTGTCTTATTACTCTAATACAACTCTTAGACGCACAAAAAAAAGAAGGAATTACAGAGCAGGAAGATGCCAGTGCAGGCACAGCTATTCAGACTACTACTGTACTACTGGGACCATGTCCATTGGCTGCCTTTAAAGAGTATGTTAGGAGAAGCAACAAAATCTATTCAAAAAAACAATCCTTATAAACAGACCATTTAGGGGCTCAATGTATTCAGCTAATCAAAGTGGAGGTTAAAAGGTGATTTAATTGCCACATAGAGATACTTACTTCCACTTTGAATTGAAATCTGGTCATGGGGAAAAAGGGGAAAACATCAGTCTCCTGGTCAGATGCATAACAAGATGCACACATTCAACCTTGAAACAGAGACAGAGTAAATGTAATTAACAATTTATCAGGAAAAGCAATAGATGTATTCTGGCTCTGAGTCTGTAAAATCAGATTATGTATCTGTCTGGAAAACATGCTTTGACTCAGCATCTGAGAAAATTATATCCATCATAGACCAAATAACCATAATGGGCTACACATACAGACTATGAATCTATTTGTCAAATGAGAAGCACTGGAAAATAAAGACAAGGAGTAACCCACCAGAATGCAATCCTGTCATGGCATTTTGAAATGACAACAATTTTGTACCTTTGTACTGGGTAAGAGTGACAAACTCCCCCAGCAGGCTGAAGAGTACCTAAGGTTGGCATGGCAAGGAAAATAACCTTATTTCAGTAGATGTTATCAGTAGCAAGAGCATCCTAGGATAGATGACATGTCGAAAGAAAATGGAATTTGGTTGACTGATGAAGGATGATAAAGACTTCAGAGGTGGGTGCCTCTGCTTGAAAATAACCCTAGAACCCCATGAAGAAGACTCCTGTAAATGACACAATCTGACCTAAGTGGTTCAATAAGCTTTTCCTAGGTATTATTTGGCTAGCAATGTCAGTATCATTTCAGTGTAAACCAGCACATTGTGTAAAGCAACTTTGAGATAAATCAGTATACATATTCTCGCCATACGAGTAAATTAAGCTGAGAAACAATTAAAGCCTTTAACAGAGATAAAGGCAAATTTATTCAAAATATAATGAAACTAGTAAGTCAGTTTAAATACTGAATCATACAGTCCAGTCCAAGATAAAATGCTATTGCTATTATATCAGCTATATATGAAAAAGTAAGGTAAAACACTCTTTAAACTAATTTACACCTGACAAAGAGTTAAAGCATATTAGTTTGACCCTGTTGGTTTTGGGGTTTGGTTGGTTGGTTTAGAGGTTTTTCCTTGGTTGGTTTGTTTGTTTTCCCACCATGTGGCCATAGCAATTAGCATGAACTTTCTCAGGAAATAAACACAAATATTTATGAAAGGTAGCTTGCAAGTGTGGCAAGAGGCTTTTAGTAGTCATCTGGTAAAAGCTTCAACAACCTTGTGAGAACTTGAGAGGAAGAACAGCTTGTCAAAATAAAACCTTAAGCAGATGGTCCTAAGTCACTGGAACTCTACTGCATATACTGAATGCTTGAGCAGGTCTATGAATAACAGAAAGCTGTCCACAAACATGGAGGGAAATAGCAGATGTGTGAGGCTGATGTTACCTGATCTCCATCACATGGAATCATATTTCTGTCAAAATTGCTATCTCTGCCTGCTTTGAGGAAGTGACTAAAAATATCTCTGCTGATGAAGTTTTTCATAAGAAATATATTCCTTTTAAAACACTGTATGTCAGCCTGTTACTTTGAAAAAAGGGGATATATATTTTCAGTGATGGTATTTGCATTTTCCAGTCATTCTGACTGTATTAATAGAAAGCCTTTGGGTTTTAACCTAAAAAGGGAGCTACTATTTTCTGTTGCTTGAGATTTCGGATAAATGCTCTGGATAGAAATCAAATCTTATTTTATAATTTTGAGTTCAATGGCCTCAGAGCATGCAAGTAGATATAGCATAAGCTTCTGTTGGAAGGTAAAAGCTTCAAATGGTATCAATAGCTTTCCAGAAGCTTTAGTAAATGATTTGTATAATGTTACAGTACCAAGATTAAGGCACAGGGAAGACCGTCAGTTATTTGGATGCTGGTATGCTAATGTGTGCCATGTTTTCTCTCCTCTCTCATTTTGTAGAGGAAAATTCAAGGGAAGGGACGATAATGTTTTCTCATGAGATTAAGACAGCTAAATATAGGTGCCTCTGGACAATTATTTAGAGAAGTATGTAGCTATGCTGCCACTATAATCAATGGAAATTTGAACTCCATTTAATCAATGGCCAACAAGGTTGGCCTCTACTAATACCCTAGGGCATGCAAAGACATTTATGATGCCACTAGTGACTGCCTATCTGACTTACTGTCCACATTCTCTGCTTGCTACTGCAGGTAGGAGAGGGCTTTCAGGAAGGGAGATTGTCAAGTAACAAGTGACCAGCAGAGCTTGTTATGACATTGCAGACTGCTTGGAAAGGCTAAGGGGTGCTGATATTTCAGTGTAGTGGCTATTATGGTTGGACTTGATGATCTTAAAGGTCTTTTCCAACCTTCATGATTCTGTGATTCCCCTGATTTTATTATCTATGACCATATTCACCTCCTCTCTTGTGGACTAGCTTAACTGCCTCCTCTGTGGATTTCTGAGCCTCCTTTTCATTGGCCTTTCTCATAGTTGATATATAGCAGATCTGGTAGTTTCTCTGCTTGCTAAAATGGCCACAGGTTTATCAGCATTGTCCAGGTGTTGTGATGAGAATCTTGATCACATAGTTCAGTACCTCTTTGAGTTCATGAAAGGAACTTCCTATCTGGTACTGTCAAATATGTGCTGTGTGCAGGTTTTGTTTCAGAGACCATCGATTCCTGTTTTTTAATGTTCTATTTCTCTTTTCTTTGTCTGTTAACAATAAAAATGAAAATACTGTTATGAATTTACATACAAAATGACTGTCAAATGACTGGCAAAGGAACACAGCTGCAAATTGTAGCAGAAAATAATCAGGTATGATACTGTCATTAATCTCTGGAGAAAGGTCATTCTGTAATCTAACAGAAAGCATCTCTCTAATAGAGATAAACTTTTTCTAACTGTCAAAATTTCACTGTGTCAGTGAAATTAAAGTATTGGTCACTATTTCCAGCCTACCATGCAACATGGGTTTTTTAGATCTTTTTGGCCCAGAACAACAAAAGCATTTTAAGCAGGAATTTGAACTTGACTAATTATTTTAAGAATCAGGAACAGCAGAGGAGAGTACAAATGCGTGTGAAGCAACTGAGTCTCAAGGAAATTGATCTATGACTCCACAGTCATAGACTTTAAGGCTGGATGTGGTTGCAGGTGTTGACATCTGTAATAGACCTCATATAATGTTCTTGTTGCCCTCTAGGGAGTTTAGTAGCTGTTGCTTAACAGGCACTTCATCTTTCAGTGACTTAGATTCTATTTCCTTTACTAAAGCCTATTTTTGTTCTGTGTATGTCTCTGCTTTTCCTCTAATAACTATTGAACTTACTGTCTGCTCAAAGCTGAACTATTTTGGGGGAGGAACCGTCAGATATTAACATTAAATTGGCTTCTAGTTAGAGGAAGGAGTCTCTGTTCATGCTTCTGGTGAAAGAAAGCTGCGATGCAAATTCATCTCTTTAGCTGGAGGTGAGGCAGTGTGATGGGGAAGTCAGACCATTCAAACTACAGTGGCCCAGGCTTTTACAACTAAGTGACCACCTCTTCAGTTACCTCAGAAGGTATCTGTTTAGAATGTGTACCAAATGGAGATACTTAATCTGTCTTGCACACTCTATAAGGAAACTTATTGGCTTGTCCTGTGGAAGCCTTGACTGTTAAAGGAGGCACATAAGTTAGATGAATTAAGTGTCCCAGTGAAGGTCTCTTAGGGGACTCTGTTCTTTCTGTCAGCAATATAAGGAATGTAAGAGTTCACACTGTACAAATTCCCCTTACTCCTTGCTTCATAATCTTACAATTTCAATGAAGTAAAGCCTAAACTGGGCACATAAATTAGATGCATTAAATTTCACCCTGAGGAATCCACTCGGGAGAGATGCTACAAAAGATGCAAAATAGCTTCAACCAAGCCTTACAATTTTTTAGATACCAAACATATCAGCCACAAGGAAACAGGAAATCTGGTTTCCTTACCAGTAAATTAAGTTTAAGTGCTTCTAATTATCTTCTTTTTAGGTCAGGATAATGACAAAGACTTTTAGAGTGATGTTTGACAGTTGCTAATTAAAAAGCATTTCTTTTGCTTCTGTATATTTCCTCAATTAATTACAACACTAATTAATTAGTAAATGTTTGTTGAATGTTTTGAAAATGTGGCTGTAGATCAGAAAAAGGCAGCACCAATTTGTAAGCCGCATGAAGTGACATCTGTAGTTGTATGAAGTGGATGAAGATTACACTAATGTAAATTTACAGTAAATTTTCAACTTCCTGTGGATTTTTTTTATCCAGAATGCTAGTATAAAGGAAAAAAAATATATATAGAGAGAGAGAGACAGGAATAATTTTGCAGGGCACATAAAGATATTTATTTTAAATCTATGATATTGTTACTATGACTTAATAAGATCTGAAACAACTCTGAATGCTTTAATTTTAATAATAATTTATTCTTTGTGCTGTCTTGGAAATATTATACAGAGGAATAACTTGATCTGGAAATATCTTCAAAAATATATCAACATCAAATGAACTCAGTTGAACTGGAAGAGAAGGTTCCTGCGGTCAATATACTGCTTGTCCACTAGATGGACTCAAGGAGCTCCTTTCTGTTTATGAAGGAAGGCTATGGTGAATTACAAGAGACTTTAAGTATTTACTCACAAAATAGTATTTCCTGACTCGTGGGCTAGCTATAGCTTCAGACAGTACCCAACTAGAACACAAGATGGTTCACTTAAAGTTAAGGAAAAACTTCTTTCCATTGAGGACAATACAGCACTGGAACAGGGTGCCCAGAGAGGTTGTGGAGTCTCCTTCCCTGGATACTTTCAGAACCTGTGTAGATGCATTCCTGTATCACCTGATCTAGGGGTACCTGCCTTGGCAGTGATGGTTGGACTAAGTGATCTGTAGAGATCCTTTCCATCCCTTACCTATGGAACCTGAAGCTATAGAGTACCTATGTTGGGAACTGGCTGAAGGAAAGGGGGCACGAGCCCCTAGAAGGTTGTACAATCAAGCCTTGGACATGAGGTCTGAGTGTTGAGATGCAGTAAGCCACAGCAGTGTATGAGAAGAGGCTCAGAAGGAGTTTGTCCTTGAGCCTTCTGATAAACAACTTCTGTGGAACTTGTCCCCAAGATAGGAGGGAATTTCAGCTACAGCAGTAACTGCAAATAGGGAGGATCATGCAAATTCCAATCTTTAGATGCACCAACTGCTAATTAACAGCACCGCGTTGCATGCTGGATGTGCTCACTTTTGCTCACCCTGACTAAAATATATGTCCTCTGTAACTTGAACCCTGATGCTCTCAATAAAGCTTTGGATAGCCTTGAAGCTAGCTCATACTGAGTTGTCTCTTGGCTTTCCAGACCCTGCATTCCTAGATATCACAAAGATTATGCCTGATAGTCAGGAAACAATGAATTAACATAAGCTGAGGAGAAATTTCAGTTCATTTTTTTGGATATGAATATTCAGGTTTGGATGGAATCAGATATTTCCATGGCAACAGTTCTGCCTAAGGGTTAAATCCAGTCTTTACTTAGTTTCAGCCACTGCCACCTGGTAAAGTCTGAGTGCTCTAGGGGTAGATTCTGTGAGTCAGATATATATTTCATTTGCCTGGTAAGAAATAAGAAATAGCTACTACTTGGAGAAGTGGTAGAGATTTTCTAAATACACTCCTTAAATTTGACAGTCTTTCAAATGGGGCTTTTGTCATGTTGTAATAGCTTCCTTTTGAGAGCAGAGGGAGTTAATTGTGATAAACTGATGGAATTTCCTGGATTATTTGACTTAAAAGGTGTTTGGGACAGTGTGCCAAATGGACAAAGGTAAGATACATAACAATTCATAAACCACTGGATAAACTCCAATGGGAGTGAAGTCACATGTGCATGATTAAATTCCCTTGTTTCTGAAAAACTTCATCTAGATCCATAGCACTGACTGATTGGGCTTCTAGCAATAAAGCTTTCTCATATAGAACTTCAGGTGCACATGGTACCAGCAGCAAGGTTCGTAAGTATAGGCATCTGTGATATCGGTGTGTCAGAACGTTCCAATCTATGCCATTGTTCACTCGTTCTTCCCAGAGCCTCTGAGCATCTAAGTTAGTGTCTAGGAGAAAGAGTACTATTGGTCAGAGCTAATTTTGTCAGGCACTGTGTAGAAGACACAGCAGCAGCCTTTATATCTTAAAAAATATAACAACATAATGGTTAACATCCAGCTTTAGCCTACTATACAGCAATAACAAGCAATAGTAGGTAAGGAGCATTAAAAATGCAGCAGTATTCATCCAGCCATTAATGGTTTTACCATATATGTGTAGCACTAAGATATTATTATTTTTTTAAATGCTATTAGTTTTCCATCCCCAGAATAAATTCATGCAAAGTCTGGAGGCCAGTTTATTCTTCTGGGAATTTAAAGATTATGATTTTCCACTAATTACATTAAAAATCAATGGTTTTAATCTGCAAGACTATAGCAGTGGAACTAAGCTGAGACACTCAATTTAAAAGAGAAAAGGCTTATTCTTTGACTTCAAGAATCACACTTCTGATGAGAAATTATCAGCTTTCTGATACATATTATTTATCTGGTCTGCTGGAGTCCATATTTGGGAACCTTTAGTTTCTTCCTAGCCTTGCCTGATGTGGGACACTGAACTAGTGGAATAGCATGGTAGAAAGAAACCCGTATGTTCAGGAAGAGAATTTTCTGTAACAGTAGAATCATCATAGAATCATCATAGAATCATCATAGAATCAACCAGGTTGGAAGAGACCTCCAAGATCATCCAGTCCAACCTAGCACCCAGCCCTAGCCAGTCAACCAGACCATGGCACCAAGTGCCTCATCCAGTCTTTTCTTGAACACCTCCAGGGACGGTGACTCCACCACCTCCCTGGGCAGCCTGATTGAAAAAAGTTGTAATAAATAAACACTCATCAATCTGTATCCTTCCTAGCAGCACAGGATGTAATGCAGCACTTCTGATAAAAATAGACTCTCCTATTAGTTTACAGAGTTACGTTCACCTTAGGTTTTTGACTTGATAGCTTTTTACATATACCATACAATGCTTGGACCAAAGCAAACAGAAGGAGTTGCAACTGTGTCTGCGCTGGAAGAGCTATACTTTGGAGAGTGCAGGAACTTAGACTTGATTCCTTTCAAGGAAGAAAATTCTCCTCACCCATGCTTTAGCTGAGGGTCTCAGTCATTGAAACAGTGAACTGGTGAGAGTTCTGCTCTTCTACCCTCTGACAGAAAGCATCAGGAATTAACATTTGTACAGCAGGCATTGTCTGGACCCAGTTGTAGACTTAAGCCCTTAAGAAGACAGAGGGAAAGATGAGGCACCTGGCACTTCTGCCAGCTCTTATGCATGAGAATCTTAGTGGTCCACCAAGAAACTTCTGGCCTTTCCCGGAACAGAACTGAAAAGGCTCGATGAAAATGAATGTAAAAGCTGGGTTATTTCCAGAGCATAGCTAGTTCCAGGAAAAAGCAACAGATTAACAGAAATCTGGAAATTACTCTCCAAAAGTGACACCTAAGTAGGAGCTTGGTGAACATGTGGGAAATAAATCTTTTTGTGCATTTGACCTTTTTTATTTTTTAGCTAGGATATTGAGCTGATACTGCCATACCCTATTGAACATTAATGAGGAGGTAACAGCTTTCAGTTGTTAATGATCTCTGAGGGATGAAAAGCTTCTTGATATTTGCTATTATTTACTGTTGCCTTTTTCAAAGATGTCTGATGCTTATCAATGTGGCATCTGAATGTGAACCTCAAGTATTTCGAATGATCAACTCCCACCAGATTGTTATGTTTTGAAATTGTTCTGCACATGGATTTGCAAGTTGATCACAGAGAAAGGCATGGCTGTTTGGGATGACAAATGTAAACACTGATTTCTTATGATCCCAAATGGTTTGAAGCTCCCAGTCATGTGCCAGCTAGCACATGGTATGGCACAGTACTGAAAATGGTTTCTTGTCTATGACAAGTGCAAAAGAAATGCTTAAGTACTGGGCAAATTATTTTCCTGGGTAGTTCTTTTCCTCAAAGAATAAGAGTTCTGAGTTTGACATGAGAATTCAGACCACTTAGGCAAGCGAACATTTGTAGGAATTATTAAGGTCTGCACTCTTGCTTCTGAGACAGTGTATGGTAGGGCAAAGATTCACTAAATTCAACACTCAACAAAACATTGGCTTTGGATACTAGAATTGCACACTGGATGGTCTCCCTCCAAAAATGTCTTAGCATTAGCTGAAGCTGGGTGGAAGATCTGAGTAGCAGCTTTGTGGGCATTCAACTGGCATTTCCTACAGAACACAAATGAGGTAATAATAGCAAAAGTGAACCACCACTTGCAAAGAGATACTCACTTGAGTGGATTGCTCAGTAAGTGTGGGTGTTCAGATTTTAAGCTTCAGATGAAGAAGTCAATAAGCAGGAATAAAAGAGCCACAGGAACAGCTGGGAGTAAATCTAAACATATATTTTTAAAAGCTGCAGGTGGGCTTCGAGAGCAGATGTAAAAGTTATTACTGTGGGGCCAAAATGACTGCTCTGAGTAAAGAGCAAATGTTTTGAATGTCTTATTCTGGGTAGATGAAGGGGGAATTTCAACTCAGAGATAATAGACTATATTTAAGCTGTTGGTAAATCTATTCATAAAATTAAAAAGGGAGAAAGATCCAAACATATGATAGAGATTATAGGTCTGTAATTTAAACAAAGTTTAGGATAGAAAATGACTTAGATAGGGAAACATACACTTCAGATTTCCAAATAATAAACAGAAAAGCTTGTTTATAACTGTGAAATATCCTTCAAGGTCTTGCTGTCCTATTCATTTGATCTATTATGTATTTGAATTTCTAGTCCTTCCCCTTTTTTCTTTTTGTTTGGTTGGTTGGTTTGGTTTGTTGTTGTTGTTGTCTTGTCGGGGGGGGCTGGGTTTTTGTTAGTTGGCTGATTGGTTTGGTTTTGCTACTTATCTCTAGAGTAAAAAGGGTTAGTTATCCTGTCAACTATTTATAAGTAACAGTTGCTGAAATTATAAGATCTCTACAGCAGGCATTTTGACTGACTCCAGGTGCTCTTTTCCTCTTTGTTTTGGGAGAAGTGATAGAAGCATATGTGAACAAATCTGATTTTTCTGAAACTAATAAAGGGGAAAGTACCCTAGGTTAGAAAACTTAATAAAAATATTTCTCTGACTTGTTTCTGCATGTATGATGCACTTTCAGGTAACTTAATTTCTCCATTGTAAACCAAAACGTCTTGGAATGAGCTTCTAACAGGGACTCATTGGCCTATGAAATTAGATTGGCAGCCTCAGTTACCAGGCAACAGGTGTCTCTAAACCACAGACAAACCAAAACCACTGCAGAGCTGGCACCGACATCTACCTTTGCCACACTCCTAAAGCAGAGGTCCAGCACTGAATCAGATGGAGGCAATGAACTATCCTGATGGCTTATGCAGTTCAGGTCTCAGGTTTATTATGAGGAAAACTTTTGCAGTCACTCTTTGCACTTATAACCTTTTCCTCCACAAAAAGGCCACTGCAGAAAACAGAATCTTTTCTTCAAGGCCATGCACCATAATCCCCAAGAGGCAGCCTCCTCAGGAAATGGGAATCTCGTCAGTGGGATTTCAGTACTGAATGTTTTCTTGAAAAATAAAATTATGCTGAAGGAAGAACAACATAAGAAGATTGCACTTTATTTGTGTACGAGGCAGGATTTATATTAACCTGGGAAGCAAATACTTTGCTAAAAAAAACCAAAAGTTGCAATTTAGAAAGATTGTTTTCCTGCACTGAGTGAATATGGATTCCAAGACCCCAAGCAATATTTGCTCTGTGTGCAAGACAAACAATTTTGTGCCTCACCAACAAATATTGAAACATCAAGTTCTCATATTCCTAGAATATTTTAAGTTACTTTTATGGTCTCTCCTTTCCTCTGGAATCAATGTCTATAACATATTTGATGTTTGCTTTAGATGTTCAAAAAATTGCTTCTTCTTCTCTACACTCCACAGCTCCAGACATGCTGCCATAAACATGTTTGATGCCCTCTACATCAGAAGTCTTAATATTAGGTGGTATACATTTTATCTGATCTTGTCACATTATTAAAACTAAAGTCATGATTGTCATTGTAATAGCAAACAAAAGGCAAGTCATCAATTGCTAATTTGTCAGATGAAAACCAAAGAGGGAAAATCCCAGAATCATCTTTTTTCCCCAAGATTAAGGAATTTAGAGAAAGAACACCCTAATATTATCCCAATTTGCAAACAAAAGTAAACATTAAAAGAGGAAACTAAATGCAGTATAATTACAAGACTCCAGAAGCTGATATGTGAACACTGATGTGCCTTTAACAGATATACCCAAAGGACTAATAAGAAAAATTATTCACTGCAATGGTAGCCTGTGATGAAAGTATCTTGTGTCTCTGGGGTTGTTTAGCCTGGAGAAGAGGAGGCTCAGGGGGGACCTCATTGCTCTCTACAGCTACCTAAAGGGAGGCTGTAGCCAGGTGGGGGTTGGTCTCTTCTCCCAGACAACCAGCAGCAGAACAAGGGGACACAGTCTCAAGTTGTGCCAGGGGAAGTATAGGCTGGATGTTAGGAGGAAGTTCTTGCCAGAGAGAGTGATTGGCATTGGAATGGGCTGCCCAGGGAGGTGGTGGAGTCACTGTCCCTGGAGGTGTTCAAGAAAAGCCTGGATGAGGCACTTAGTGCCATGGTCTAGATGACTGGCTAGGGCTGGGTGCTAGGTTGGACTGGATGATCTTGGAGGTCTCTTCCAGCCTGGTTGATTCTATGATTCTGTGACTCTATGGGGCCTCAATCACCTCTCTGGGCAACCCCTTCAAGGCTCTCGCCACTCTCAAGCTGAAAAACTACCTCCTCACATCCAGTCTGAATTCAGCTTCATATTATTTGTCTCTGCTGCTTGACAGGTCAAAACTTCAATATTTTGAAGTGTACAGAACTCCTCCTTTATAGGTTTATGGTTTGCATAATTGATTTTTTAAAAAACCTTTTGAATGTTTTTCTTTTCAAGCTTATAGAACAGCTCATCAAATTTCAGTAATCTGAAATTCTCTTTGACCCTTTTTCCAGATTTGATGTTCCAGTTCTGTGTTTGTTTGACAACAGGAAACTGTTGTCAAAGAAAATACCAATTTCTCCCAGAGGGCTATGGATTTTGCTTAAGTCAAGATACAGTAAAATGGTAATGCCAGTATCTGTAGGAGGCAAAGTAGAGATATTAATATACATAGCTAATTATCACCTCATTTAGATCAATTACAGGCCTGAACTATGGTCTTAAGTCAACTCAGTGATTTTCATTAACTTCAAAGAGCATCAAATGAAGCCCGATGTGACAGGTTCAAGTACCTCTTAGGAGTACATCATCAAAAAGGAACAGAAAATGTATTTATATACATATATATATATATATCTTGTCTAGGTATTTCACTTTAAAAGAAAGGTAATATCTGCTAAAATCATCCTCATATCTGCCATATCTAACTAGTGCATGTTCTTCCCTAATATAGCAGTTCATGCCACATTTCTACTTTTGATTCAAGTTTAAAGTCCCTTTTCATAAAATCATAGAATCATAGAATCAACCAGGTTGGAAGAGACCTCCAAGATCATCCAGTCCAACCTAGCACCCAGCCCTAGCCAGTCAACTAGACCATGGCACTAAGTGCCCCATCCAGGCTTTTCTTGAACACCTCCAGGGACGGTGACTCCACCACCTCCCTGGCAGCCCATTCCAATGCCAATCACTCTCTCTGGGAACAACTTCCTCCTAACATCCAGCCTATACTTCCCTCAGCACAACTTAAGACTGTGTCCCCTTGTTCTATCGCTGGTTGCCTTTTGTACGGAACGGTCCAAATAACATGGCTTAATGCATCTGGTATCATCTGAAAGCTCCTCTTCTTGACCATGTGTTATAGATCCTGCTTAGGTTTTCACATGCATAAAAATAGGCAGGTAAGAATGCACAAGAAGTACAAGTTATCTAAAATATCAGCCAGTGTTTACCTATGTCTGATTCAGAATTTAAGAAAATCGTCTGGAAAATATTGAGCTGGATGTAGCTTGTGGGGGAGGTGGCAACATAATATGAAGAATAATAAACTGGATGCAACTGAAACAGACTTTGACATGTAATTTCTGTTTTTTGCCTATTCCTCTGCTAAAGGAAATCTTCCTTATAGCTGGGGCAGCAAAGGTAATGGGCAGCTGTCCTGGTAGGGCATAAATCCTGCCAGGCCTGTTTAACCCTTGCTCTCCTGTTCCTGTTGTGGAGTGTACAGAGTTAACCCTCCAGAAGGAGTGACCTTGAACCTGAATCTGGTTGTATTTACATATTTTGTATTTGTTTTCCCTTCCCTATACCTCTGTAACTTCCCTACCTCAGATATTTTTAATTTATTGTTAAACTTTTCTTCTTTTTAACTTCCAAATCAGAGTGAGATTTATTTATTTGGGTGTGCTTACCTTTTCCTCTCTCTACATCTAATTCTTTTCTTTTTGGGAAAGAAGGGGGAAGAAGGAAGGGCACTCTATAAAATTGTTATTGGTTCTGTCAAATTTCTTTGAGTGTCTGGGAATTTCAATTATAATTGAGACATGGAGTCAGATGAGCAAACAGTAAGAGTTTGGCTCCAGCAAAGCCTTGAGGGCTAGGGGGCTTAGCACCACGTGTCAGGTGCCTGCATGGTCAGATAAGGCAGGAAGCTTTGAATTCACTGGCCAGAACAGTGGTATTAGTGCCTATTGGCCAGTTTGACTTCCCAAATGAAGTATTTGAAGGGGGATGATTTAGAATACCTTGCCTTTCTGCAGTCAGCCTTTCTGCACGAAGCCTTCTTGCCTCTCATCGTTTGTGGCTCGTTAAAGGCGGACATGTGTATGCAGCTCACACCTGCCAGCTTAGCAGCAATTCATCTCTTTCCCTCTGCCTGGAATATTTTGTATTTCACTCTGGGATCATTATCACGAGTTTGAAAGTGTCTTTGATACAGGAGACTTACTCAGGGACCAAAAGCATTGTGAGTACCTCTGCTGGAATGAATGCCAAGACTCCATAAGCACAGTTAGAATTTTTCATAGAACCATAGAATCAACCAGGTTGGAATAGACCT